>JBAMCF010000136.1:0-11412 GCA_037075285.1 Drosophila lutescens
CGACCACCGAGGAATCAACAACAGTGCCCAATCATAATGCTACTACAAATGTGGCCGCAAACGAAAAGAGTGGGCGGAGGCGCCACAGAAAGTTGCGCAGGAAAACAAAGGCCCAAAAACTTAATTAAATAAGCAACAATAATAAAGGAGTTGGAACTGATTTGGGAAATTTAAATTTCTTTTAGTCTTTTATACTTTTTTACATTGAAAACAAGAGAGAACGCTATAGTCGGGTTGGTGTCCCGACTATCTAATACCCGTCACTCAGCTAAAGGGAGTGCGAACGCTGTACTCGGGTTGGTGTCCCGACTTTCTATTGGGGCTAAAGGGAGTGCGAGGGAGATAGATATATAAACAATTTTGATTGCGTATAACTTTTTAATGAATGGTCCGATTTGAAAAATGTCTTCTACATTTCGATAGGTATTAATAAACACTATAAAATTGCGTTTATATATTTTTAAAATCTTAAAAGATGTGGCCTCCAGACACATTTGAAAATCGTTTATGGCGATTGTGGGCGTTAGGGGGGGCGTGGCACCTCGATGAAACAAACTTGCGCTGCGTAGGAAGCCCAAGAATATGTGTGTGAAATCTCAACCTTCTAGCTTTTATAGTTTCCGAAATCTCAGCGTTCATACAGACAGACAGACAGACGGACAGACGGACATGGCTAGATCGACTCGGCTAGTGATCCTGATCAAGAATATATATACTTTATGGGGTCGGAAACGCTTCCTTCTCCCTATTACATACTTTTGCACGAATACAATATACCCTTTTACTCTACGAGTAACGGGTATAAAAATTGAGACAGACAGACAGACAGACAGACAGACAGACAGACAGACAGACAGACAGACAGACAGACAGACAGACAGACAGACAGACAGACAGACAGACAGACAGACAGACAGACAGACAGACAGACAGACAGACAGACAGACAGACAGACAGACAGACAGACAGACAGACAGACAGACAGACAGACAGACAGACAGACAGACAGACAGACAGACAGACAGACAGACAGACAGACAGACAGACAGACAGACAGACAGACAGACAGACAGACAGACAGACAGACAGACAGACAGACAGACAGACAGACAGACAGACAGACAGACAGACAGACAGACAGACAGACAGACAGACAGACAGACAGACAGACAGACAGACAGACAGACAGACAGACAGACAGACAGACAGACAGACAGACAGACAGACAGACAGACAGACAGACAGACAGACAGACAGACAGACAGACAGACAGACAGACAGACAGACAGACAGACAGACAGACAGACAGACAGACAGACAGACAGACAGACAGACAGACAGACAGACAGACAGACAGACAGACAGACAGACAGACAGACAGACAGACAGACAGACAGACAGACAGACAGACAGACAGACAGACAGACAGACAGACAGACAGACAGACAGACAGACAGACAGACAGACAGACAGACAGACAGACAGACAGACAGACAGACAGACAGACAGACAGACAGACAGACAGACAGACAGACAGACAGACAGACAGACAGACAGACAGACAGACAGACAGACAGACAGACAGACAGACAGACAGACAGACAGACAGACAGACAGACAGACAGACAGACAGACAGACAGACAGACAGACAGACAGACAGACAGACAGACAGACAGACAGACAGACAGACAGACAGACAGACAGACAGACAGACAGACAGACAGACAGACAGACAGACAGACAGACAGACAGACAGACAGACAGACAGACAGACAGACAGACAGACAGACAGACAGACAGACAGACAGACAGACAGACAGACAGACAGACAGACAGACAGACAGACAGACAGACAGACAGACAGACAGACAGACAGACAGACAGACAGACAGACAGACAGACAGACAGACAGACAGACAGACAGACAGACAGACAGACAGACAGACAGACAGACAGACAGACAGACAGACAGACAGACAGACAGACAGACAGACAGACAGACAGACAGACAGACAGACAGACAGACAGACAGACAGACAGACAGACAGACAGACAGACAGACAGACAGACAGACAGACAGACAGACAGACAGACAGACAGACAGACAGACAGACAGACAGACAGACAGACAGACAGACAGACAGACAGACAGACAGACAGACAGACAGACAGACAGACAGACAGACAGACAGACAGACAGACAGACAGACAGACAGACAGACAGACAGACAGACAGACAGACAGACAGACAGACAGACAGACAGACAGACAGACAGACAGACAGACAGACAGACAGACAGACAGACAGACAGACAGACAGACAGACAGACAGACAGACAGACAGACAGACAGACAGACAGACAGACAGACAGACAGACAGACAGACAGACAGACAGACAGACAGACAGACAGACAGACAGACAGACAGACAGACAGACAGACAGACAGACAGACAGTCAGACAGACAGACAGACAGACAGACAGACAGACAGACAGACAGACAGACAGACAGACAGACAGACAGACAGACAGACAGACAGACAGACAGACAGACAGACAGACAGACAGACAGACAGACAGACAGACAGACAGACAGACAGACAGACAGACAGACATGGCTAGATCGACTCGGTTAGTGATCCTGATCAAGAATATATATACTTTATGCGGTCGGAAACGCTTCCTTCTCCCTGTTACATACTTTTGCACGAATACAATATACCCTTTTACTCTACGAGTAACGGGACAGAAGTAAATACCTCTACATTTTTCTGTTTTTACTAATGGGTTATGTTTTGTTTTGAATTTAAATGGATTAAATATTAAATTCAATTATGTAATGATCTACTCCGTCCGACTCACATTTGACCATGGTAAATTTTTTGTGCTAATACGTAATAATCTATTATTTTTTAAATAATAAAAGCATTTCAGGTAATTACATTGGTAATTCAAAAAATTCAACGACATTGTCAAGCCTTAAACAGAGTCGTAAAAATCTGAAATTGTTCTCTGACAGAAAAAGCAGAGAATACAAATTGCCATAATTTTAAAATGTTTTCCTCTTCCTTTTGCTATAGAAAAAATCGGAATATAAAAAAACCATCGACTGCTTCACGTCACTTTGAAAATTCTTATAAGTATTATTTAAGTGCCTAACTGTAAGAACATTGGTCGTCTAAGCATATAACACTCAAAACCCTATTGTTGAAAAAAGCACAGATTTCCGGACTGGGCATGTTTCAACTTTTTTTCCGGATAAAGCCGTTATAAAAAGGACAGATCTGTCTGGAAAAAGGACAAAATGGCAGCACTGTATTCAATATTATAATTAAGTGAAACTTGTTTAACTGTACCGGTACGTACCGGTGCGGAACCAAAACATCAATATACCAAAATTGAATCTTTTACCGAATGAGTCGATTCGGTATGGGACCGGTACCGGAACCGGAACCGAAATAAGATTCGGTTTGATTCCCTGGTATTTATCTACATTAGCAATCGGCATCGTCCTATTAAGTGAGCATAGAAAATTGTTCTGCCCATCCTCTGCCGCTCAGGTACACTGTAGAACAGCGTTCTGCACAAACACATCGATGAGCTGTCCTGTGCAAATTCCTGTATTGTTTGCCGACCACTGATCTATTTCAACAATTCAATTTTTATACCCGTTACTCGTAGAGTAAAAGGGTATATTGTATTCGTGCAAAAGTATGTAATAGGGAGAAGGAAGCGTTTCCGACCCCATAAAGTATATATATTCTTGATCAGGATCACTAGCCGAGTCGATCTAGCCATGTCCGTCTGTCCGTCTGTCTGTCTGTCTGTATGAACGCTGAGATTTCGGAAACTATAAAAGCTAGAAGGTTGAGATTTCACACACATATTCTTGGGCTTCCTACGCAGCGCAAGTTTGTTTCATCGAGGTGCCACGCCCCCCCTAACGCCCACAATCGCCATAAACGATTTTCAAATGTGTCTGGAGGCCACATCTTTTAAGATTTTAAAAATATATAAACGCAATTTTATAGTGTTTATTAATACCTATCGAAATGTAGAAGACATTTTTCAAATCGGACCATTCATTAAAAAGTTATACGCAATCAAAATTGTTTATATATCTATCTCCCTCGCACTCCCTTTAGCCCCAATAGATAGTCGGGACACCAACCCGAGTACAGCGTTCGCACTCCCTTTAGCTGAGTGACGGGTATTAGATAGTCGGGACACCAACCCGACTATAGCGTTCTCTCTTGTTAAACTTCAGTTCGGAACGCGAGCCCTCGAATTTTTACATAAGAATTTCATATGTAAAGCGTTCGTGAAAGTTCCAGCCGATCTTTTACAATCCAAACGGATTAATTAATACAAAAATTAAAAAAAAAATTGTTTTTTTATATTTAAGGAGTGCCCCCACAAACAACCTTTTTTTTACGCTTTTAGCCCTTTGATATCTTGTATGAAAACACGTCGCAGCAAGTAGAGGTTCTCGCTCACTCTTATAGAATACTTATGGAGTTAATGTTTCCGCATCGTTTAACAATCTTTTAGCAATAGCTATAAACGGCAAAAAGTAAAATTAAAAGTTCTTTGACAACTTTTGAATTAAAAAAAGTCTTGTTTTAATATAATAAAAAATTTTAAAATTAAAAAACACTTATTACAGAACATTTTTGTTTTGTTTACTTCTTTGCTGACAGATGTCAAAAGTATTTACACAAATTACACGTACTTACTCATAAGAAATGTGCAAATACTTTTGACCACCCTTGTATGTACAAAAAGTTTCAGGCAAATTATAAATCTGACCCAAGAAAAGGTGTTCGGTTTGTAAAGGAACGGCCCATATATGTCAATCTCATAATTGTACCACCGTCCCATCATATATCTACCATAGAAAATATGTTCAAAATTTTATTTTCTCTTTACAGCATTTTCTCAAAAAAATTTCTTTAAACGTTATAGTCGAGTACTTCGACTATCAGATACCCGTTAGTCAGCTAAATGGAGTGAGAGGGAAATGGAGATATGCAGTCGTCGAAGCTACTGTTTAAATTTTTGAATAGATTGTCCAATTCTAAAATGTTCTTCATTTTGATAGGTATTAATAAAAACTTCAAAATCAGTATAGATGTGGCCGCCAGGCTTCTTTTTTAAAGCCTAGTACTCAGTACGACGAAAACTGCTAGCTAGCCATAGGAGTAAGCGAGAGGCAAATAGGTAGCTAACGCCTTTAGCTGGAACTTTTTCCCACCGCGGTACTGAGTTGAGCTAAGGAAATAGTAAGGAAATACCAAAAATTGACCAGATTTAGCGGATAAATTCCGATGAACGCCTTTAGCCGCGGCTCAAAGAATAGAAAATTTGATCTTTGGCTGTGTTTGTGCAGAAGCGGTGTGCCAATAACACATTATAAATGGAAGGAAAACCCCGAAAACCAATGGAAAAGTGCCTGTAGGATTTGCGGCAATACATGCCAAAAGCGAATTTAACTCTTGCGACCCAAGTCGGCTCAAAATTTTGTAATATTTTAAAATTGGCGCCAGTTGATGTTTGCTGTTTGTCAACAAACCCAGTAAGACCATGCTACATGCTTTGCGGATGAACTACAACAACTTCGGCCACACTAAAAGATTAATATTTTTCGACTAGTAAAACTCTTAGCCGAACTGAGTACTAGGCTTAACAAAAAATACCTAAACGTACAAATTTATACATTAAGTACAATAGGTTCAGACAGTCGGGCATTTTATTACATACATTTCTGTAAAAGCAGCATGATGATCAAAGCATTACTTTTTGAGATACACGATCCGCAGCTGAGGAAAACATGGTTTCGAGAAAAACGCATTCAAAGTAATGAAATATATACTGTGTTTATACGATGCCGAATTCGCGCAATCATTTCACGCTTTCGGCCTATTCGTGTCTGTATAAACGCCATTTCGTGAATTCGGCAACACACGAAAGTTGACTATGATTTCAGCCTGAAAGCGTGATTTGGTGATAAGCAGATCTGGTAACTCTGTATAAATTATCGACGTTGCCAGATCGCTAGAAATTGAAGGCCCCTTTATAGGCTATTTCTTTCTTTAAAGCCTAGTACCTATTTTTCGACTAGTAAAACTCTTAGCCGAACTGAGTACTAGGCTTAAAAGTTAAAAATTATCACCTATTTTCGGTCCGGCATCCCTATCAGCTGAGAGTGAATAAAAGCATGAATTCTCGGCTGTCGTATAAACAGGGGTTATTTCTATATCGCGCTTTCAAGAAATCGTGATTGCCATCGTATAAACATAGTAATATATACTGCACAAGGAAGGTGGGTGCCGTCATCCTGGTATAAGTTCCAAAATAGTTCGAATTTCTTTGTGAAACTTTCATGACACATTCTTAAAGAGTTGTTCTACCAATTTAAAAAATAAAAAAAATTTAATATTTTTCTGTTCTATAAGTATTTCCCCCCTTAAGAAAGATCGAATGTTTCATAGACTACTCAGTTTTTTGACTTTGTGTAAATATGAAAATGCTTTTTTTTGATAGATGAAATAAACAAATTCATTTATTTTAACTGCGAAATTGAGAAACGAAGTTGACTCCCAAAAAGAATGAAAAACGAGGCAAGTCAAAGGAGTCAGAAAAGTTAAGCAACACCATAGACGAATTTTTGAAAACGCAGCAAACGGTAATTGATCAGCCAGCATCGATTCACATAATTATTTTAGAGGCCTAATTACTCCGTTGCCAACTAAAAATAATATTTCATATTTCTAAATAAAGACATAACTGCGTCTATAAATTTATATAAAACTCCTTTCTAAACATTAATTCCGGATACGATAAAAAATTAGAAATTTAAAAAAATATGAAGATATTAAGAAATCTTTCAGAAAATAGTTTCTATAGTTAATTTAAAAAAAAAAATTGTTTTTACTGCGTACGCCGCCGGCCGCCGACAAATTCGACGGAAAAATTCAATCGGACAAAAACTTTAGAAGTTATGCTAAAACTAGTACACTAACCTCAAAGACTTTAGGCCAGTGGTGGCCAGCAGAGGCAGCGCCCAGTGCCCACCAGAGAGCTGCAACGAGTCAATCATTTTCGAGTACACCCGATCATTTACTCGTATCCGTTTTGATTAATCGCTTCGGGTGAGCGAAATAAAATGAGCGGTGAGCGAATGCGATCGTCCCATGAATGATCGTTTGTGATCGTTCAAGTATGTGATCTGATCGTGTGTGAACGTTCGGCTTGAAGATTTTACCCGTTTGTGATCGAATATTTTGTGCAATCGATTGGTGTGATCGTGCTTCGCGCTTAACGGTATGACCGTGCAGTTCGAGTTATTGCTTTACAACAAGTAATGGATATTGAAAGCGTTTCAGAACTAATATCAAATGGAACCTACATGTCAGGCCAACGGAAATGAAAAAGTTCCATATGAAGTCAATATAGTTTAATTTAATCTTACATAAATATTTCTTATAAAACTTGCCTTAGTTCGTAAGCATACATGAAGTCAATATCGTTTAATTTAATCTTACATAAATATTTCTCATTAAACATATAATACATTGAAACGCACTCTACCCTAATTTTATTTCGTCGTCACAAGAAATCATATTAATCTGTTCATGTACAACTGACTCGAGGTCGCAAACATCGGGAACGATTGAGCGCTTCGGAACGATCATTTTGTTCACCTACACCCGAAGCTCAAAATCACATCATTGATCGTTACGAAGCGAGTCGGGGAGTTGATCGGATCGTACTTCGGCTTTCGGGATTGTTCGTGATTATTCGTTGCCGAGTGAGTTTACCGGATTAAACCAAAATGATCGCGCGATGATCGATCGTACTCGATCATACTCGTTGCAGCTCTCTGGTGCCCACGGGATAGGCAATTTCTCTGCCGCAGCGCTGCTAGCGTTTCGGCGCTCACGTACACTGTAAAGCAGAAAAGCGTCATGCACACAGCCAGCTTCGTGCCCCACCGGGAAAATTCCTCTGGAAAATAACATATTTTCATCAGGTTTCTCCATATAAGCGGAAGGGACTAAACCTCATTCACCCCTTACATTTCTTCCATCTCTGGTTTCAAAATACACGTGGGTGACACAAAAAGTAAGGGGGAAATGAGGTTTCTATCTGGATCTCTGGCAGAAGAATGCAGGACAAAATCCACTGGTTTTTCGACTTCCCGCATTATAGATTTTCCACACGTGCTCAGTTATGGTTTTCCTCTATTTGCAATATCTGCTTTTCCACACCCTCCCAGTTTTGGTTTTCCAATACTTTGCAGTATCTGATTTCCCACAATAAAAAATAACTTTTTTTCATGTAATTTTTGTGTGTGTATTTATTAATAATATTTACAATCGAAGCATTGGAGTTAAAAATTGTTAATGCCTGAAGCACTCCCGGTTTTTGCTTGGCCGAATGCAGGTCTTAGGTATCCATGTCTTGAGAGCCTGTCTTCTGAAAATATCAAAAATAATTAAGATATGAATTTAAGACCAGGAATAATAATAAGAGTAATTACCATTATTACATCTCCATACAAAATTAAGGGATCTCCAGAAATATGCCTAGTTTGCCATGGCCGTTCATTTACCCTCTGATGAGATGTGATGTGAAAAGAAAAAATCAAGCACGGGAAATGCAAGCGCAACAGTTCTGGTCCCAAGAAGTCTCAATCGGCCTGGCTGAAATAAATGTAATATTTGATTGAGTTAAACCACTAAGTTAGTACTGAAGTACTATTCAAACAACCATTTAATGAACACCGCACACCATTTACCACTGATGAAGTTAAAAAACATTTCAAGTGACACTGAAATGCAGAGTTTGTGTTAAAGATATCATCTGGAGGCTTATATTTATTAATGGCGAAAATATCTGTGGTACTAACCTCTGTAACGCTGAAATAAAGATTATTAAGCAACAACATTTATGTTATCACTTACCTTTTTCTTGTTTTTTAGAATTAACCGAACGATTTTTCACTTTTTTCACTTTTTTGGACGAAATGTAAAATGATGTGACCCTGCATCATATACTTGATAATACCAAAATGCAAAATGCAGATAAGTTTGGTGTTAATTTCGTTGTAAGTTAGGGTCACACCTGCCACGATCTGACGATCAAATTATTTTATTTCACAGAAAATGTTTTAAAATATAATAAACAATAATATTTTTCTTTGTAATTTTATGGCAATCCTTGATAAATGTGGTCAAATTTTTTAATCGTCTTACCACATAACCCACATTTATTCTTATTATTATGTGTAAAAATTGTGAGTAAAATAAATTAAAATCATCAATAAATATTACGATTATAGACATTATGATTATAGTATTTAGTTTAATTTATTTGATTAAAAATTATTAATATTCTTTTTACGAATTTTAAAATTACTAAAAATTAAAGATAAATGTGAAAACAAGATTTTTTTTTTTGGTGTAAATCATAGGATTTTTAAATATTATAAGTTGGTGAATTTTTGTTCAAAAAATATTATAATCTTAGTGCCACAGAAATCACACAGCGCACAAGTGGCCTGATATTGATGCTACTCAGAAACCCACCCCCATTTAACGCTCAGAAATTATCTATCCCCACACCGCCGTCTGCAAAAAGGAACAGGATTTCAAGAACACAAAAACCAACTTCTCAATTTCCCAGCAGGAAAGTGAGAAGTTGGTTTTTGTGTTCTTGAAATCCTGTTCCTTTTAGCAGGCGGCGGTGTGGGGATAGATAATTTCTGAGCGTTAAATGGGGGTGGGTTTCTGAGTAGCATCAATATCAGGCCACTTATTCGCTGTGTGATTTCTGTGGCACTACGATTATAATATTTTTTAACAAAAAATCACCAACTTATAATATTTAAAAATCCTATGATTTACACCACAAAAAAAAAAATCGTGTTCTCACATTTATCTTTAATTTTAAGTAATTTTTAAATTCGTAGAAAAAATATTAAAAATTTTTAATCAAATAAGTTAAACTAAATACTATAATCATAATGTCTATAATTTATTGATGATTTTAATTTATTTTACTCACAATTTTTACAAATAATAATAAGAATGAATGTGGGTAAAGTGGTAAGACGATTAAAAAATTTTATCACATTTATCAAGGATTGCCATAAAATTACAAAGAAAAATATTATTGTTTTTTATATTTTTAAACATTTTCTGTGAAATAAAATATTTGGTCGTCAGATCGTTGCAGGTGTGACCCTAAATTACAACGAAAAGAACACCAAATTTATCTGCATTTTGCATTTTGGTATTATCAAGTATATGATGCAGGGTCACATCATTTTACATTTCGTCCAAAAAAGTGAAAAAAGTGAAAAATCGTTCGGTTAATTTTAAAAAATAAGAAAAAGGTACGTGATAACATAAATATTGTTGCTTAATAATCTTTATTTCAGCGTTACAGAGGTTAGTGCCTCAGATATTTTCGCCATTAATATATATATACCTCCAGATGCTATCTCTAACACAAACTCTGCATTTCAGTGTCACTTGAAATGTTTTTAATCTTCATCAGTGGTAAATGGTGTGCGGTGTTCATTAAATGGTTTTATGAATAGTACTTCAGTACTAACTTAGTTGTTTAACTCAATCAAAATATTACATTTATTTCAGCCAGGCCGATTGAGACTTCTTGGGACCAGAACTGTTGCGCTTGCATTTCCCGTGTGTGATTTTTTCTTTTCATAATTCCCATCCCCGACATTAAACATCTGATCAGAGGGTAAATGAACGGCCATGGCAAACTAGGCATAATTTCTGGAGAAATCCCTTAATTTTATATCGAGATGTAATAATGGTAATTACTCTTATTATTATTCCTGGTCTTAAATTCATATCTTAATTATTTTTGATATTTTCAGATCATGTCTTACAAGACATGGATACCTAAGAGCTGCATTCGGCCAAGCAAAAACCGGGAGTGCTTCAAGCATTAACAATTTTTAATTCCAATGCTTCGATTGTAAATCTTATTAATAAATACACATGCAAATATTACATGAAAAAAAGTTATTTTTTATTGTGGGAAATCAGATACTGCAAAGTATTGGAAAACCAAAACTGGGAGGGTGTGGAAAAGCAGATATTGCAAATAGAGGAAAACCATAACTGAGCACGTGTGGAAAATCTATAATGCGGGAAGTCGAAAAACCAGTGGATTTTGTCCTGCATTCTTCTGCCAGAGATCCAGATAGAAACCTCATTTCCCCCTTACTTTTTGTGTCACCCCCGTGTATTTTGAAACCAGAGATGGAAGAAATGTAAGGGGTGAATGAGGTTTAGTCCCTTCCGCTTCTATGGAGAAACCTGATGAAAATATGTTGTTTTCCAGAGGAATTTTCCCGGTGGGTTCCTGCTGGGGCT
>JBAMCF010000138.1:0-91050 GCA_037075285.1 Drosophila lutescens
GGCACTCTCTTCTGTGCCTCCTTTTGCATGTTGTCGATGCTCAGGCTTGCCAATAGGTCCTCCCCTTCGGCGGGAGTCAATGTGATGCTTGGGGCTGTTTTCTCGGGGTATGCTGCCTCTAGCTCGACCCAGATCCCGGCAAGTTTTGGGTCGTTCTCCGTCTCAGAATAGTATTCTGACAATGCCTTCCTTTTGTCGTCTGTTCTTCCTTCCAGAGCGATGTTTAGCCTCTCTGAGACGTAGGCAAAATCCTCTGTCTTGAGGCGGTAAATCCATTTCTTCCCCATTCTGCTTTACGTTGCTTTCACTGCTGGGACAATCACGTTTTGGGCGCCAGATGTAACGAACTGATTTTATAGGTCTGCTCGCTACGAGATTCGTGCGGCTAGCTCAGAGAAGTTATGTGTTCGTCCCACCAAATTTATATAAACGTGACCGCCCCGTAGATCAGTGAGAAAGCACAGAATTCACGGGTTCGAATTGGGTTTATTGCGGGTATGATTACAGCGGGTAGTCTACGGTGTCTCCTGGTGATGTTCGTCTCTGCACGAACTGCGTCGCCTCGGTAATCGCCTTCCTCGTTGACTCCGTGCTCCGGTCTTGTAGCTCCCTGTAGCTCCCCGTGGACGCTCGGCGATGTTCTGCTCCGATGTGTTGACTCGGCGACCACACGTAGCGCCTCGGACTCGCAAGGAGATCAGCCGTGTGGGCTTAGGGAAGCGTCACCGTTCTCAGACTAGGGTGAACAGGAGCTGCGCTCTACAGGGCAACGCCTATAGACACACAACCGCCTGTCCCTGGCTCTGTCCCGGATGGTCCTACTAGGCTCTTGCTCGGATCGCGCTGACAGTCTAGGTAGATACCTGGAGGCTGCCTAGTGCTTCACCTTGCCTTACGCCTGGTGTAAACGAACGTTCCACCCTGGCCTCACCCGCTAGCTCGTTCGTGACGTTTCCGTGCAGCTCGATGTCCGATGCTCTGCTCCGGGGTGCGTTGGTTGTGAGGTTGGACGTAGCGTGGCTTTGGTACTTGGGGTTACGGACACGCCGGTCACGGCTCGTAAAACCGTGGGTCTTTCTAGGCCAGCGCCTTGAACTGACAAACGGTCTGTTCTTTCTAGGACAGCGCCTTGAAATCACGACGGGCCTAGACGCTCTAGGACAGCGCCTTGAAATGACCAACAGCCTGTTCTCTCTAGGACAGCGCCTTGAAATGACAATTGGCCTGTTCACTCTGAGGGACACGCCAGACGCAATGCGAGGCTTTAGTCGGACAGGGGTAGGAACAGTTTGACTTGACTTAGCCGCGTGATGCCCTCCGGACCTCAGCTACCTGTGTCTCAATTCGGAGATTCCTGCTGATCCAATCCCGAACGTCTCGACGTAGCGATCTTGCTCCTTGTAGGCTCCCACGGCGCTGCTTCCGACGACTTGACTTGTGTTTTCACTTGTAGATTACTTGGCACTGATTGACTGACTTATTCACTTTGATGTCTTGACTGATCTTGACGGACTGATTCCTTGTGATCGACTGATCCAGTTGCCAGCGCCCGGCGGCTTTATATAGGGCCTCCGGAAACCGTTATTTCCCTCTTGCGCTCTGCCCGCTGAATCTCTCCACTCCGGGTCCAAAGTCCCTGGTCCCTATTTGACCCACTTGAACTTTACGCACGGCCTTAAATTGTTGTTCTGCGTGCTGCTGCCGTCTCGCTGATTCCTTGGCTGCATGTGGCACGCCTGTGTGCCGCTCCGTTGCTGAGATGTGGCACTTGCCCTCCTGGTCCACAGTTCACGGCAGAGTCCAAAGCCCGGTGCAGTTCCGTTATTTTCTTTTGCACTCACGGCACTTTGGCTCTGCCCGCGAAGTCTCCACTCTCTCACTCTCCGTACTCATTCTCCCCACTCTCTTTGGGAGAGTTCTCTCTCTCCGGAGTTAGATCCTCCAAACTCTCATTCTCCATTATCTATTCTCCAACCTCTCACTCTCCAAACTCTCTTTTTCAGAGTTCATTCTCCAAACTCTCACTCTCCAAACTCTCTTCGCCGCGCCGCTACTACGCTAATTCGCCGCGTAACTGGTAAGCGGCCGGCCATCCGTTATTCTAGCTGCTGCTATTTGTGATGAGTTATTCAACTCCTCACAACATCCACACAACACCAGCGAACCAGCGTCGCCAACATCGCTTCCCCTTATCATCCACGCATCAGCACCCACATGGAACGCAACGCTCCTAACATCCACACAACACCAGCGAACCAGCGTCGCCAACATCGCTTCCCCTTATCATCCACGCATCAGCACCCACATGGAACGCAACGCTCCTAACATCCACACAACACCAACGAACCAGCGTCGCCAACATCGCTTCCCCTTATCATCCACACATCAGCACCCACATGGAACGCAACGCTCTTAGCATCCACACACCGACGAACCAGCGTCGCCAGCATCACTTCCCCTTATCACCCACACATCAGTACCTGCGCGCTCTTAGCATCCACACGGAACGCAACGCTCGCATCACCCACACAGCAGTACCTACACGCTCTTAGCATCCACACACCGGCGAACATTCTCACTTCTACACGCTCATCAGCAGCCAGCATCCACACGGAACGCACCGCTCGCATCACCCACACATCAGTACCTGCACGCTCTTAACATCCACTCGATCGAACCAAATAGCATCCAACTCGATCGATGTTTACGAGCAAAGGGGAAAAAGCTAAAGCGCAGCGGCAGCGACGTCGAGGCAATGCAAGGAAAAGAGGGGCATGTCAGCAGATATGGAGAAGAGGGAAATTTAATTGTTCCTGGAGATTCGCGCGCACAAGTCCATTTAAACTCCGTGAAAAGTCCGCAACACCGATAAAACCCCGTCGTGAATTCGAAGTGCAAAAGAGTGAAAAATGTCAAGTGATAGTGGAGAAGGAGGAGCCAACCACCAAGGAGCCGCCGAAGGGGCCTGGGAGATAGACTGGCTGAACGTGCTGTGGGACGAACCGTAAGCGCCCGCTTTATTTCCCCACCAATATTTCCCTTTTAAAACATTCCTTCGACGACCGACTAGAGTGGCGTGGCACTAAGGCTGTGTGCACCCCTCAGTTAAAAACCCAAAATCCAAGTTTGAAAAATATAATAAATGAACCAAAGTGCTTCGCATAAAATCGATATCGCCTGTTGTATTCTGTGTGTGATTTTAGGAGGGGAGATTAAATTCGCCAGTCCTTTATTTTTCCCCATTTAGGAAAAAAAAAACCCTTCCGCCGATCGTGGTCGAACCGTGTGATGGCCGTGGATCACGATGGAGTCTCGAACTCGTTTGTCGGAGCCGCCGCTATCACCGGTCCTGGGGCACGCAGTGGCCGTGGATCACGATGGAGTCTTGCACTCGTTTGTCGGGTCCACGGGCAGTGCGGATCCCGGAGCGTGTGACGGGTGGAGATTTTCAACGGAGTCCTGTACTCGATTGTTGGAATCTAAACCCGCTGCAGGTTTCGGCCCATGATCGGCATTTTTGGGAAACAACCCCCCTTCTCTTTTGCTGCTCCTGCCAGTTCCGGCCACAGGGCCGTTTATCTCAACCCCCTCCTTGAAGTCCTTGAACTTAACAAATTTCTGTAAGTGACCCTGGGAGCCCTGAGCAACTATCCCAGCCAAAGAGCTTCCTTACAAGGTTGCTTGGAAGAGCCGGGTTTTCTTCGTGATCGACAGTCCACTGCCCGGACGAAGAAGCCATCTCATTTTCCCCGCTTTTTGCCTTAGTAAAGTGTAGTATGCGCACATATCGGGTACATACTGTACATTAATAACGTTAAAATATAAATTCACAAAAGTCCAACGGCCAGCACACCTTCAAGTGCATTGGTAATATGATCACCCCAGCAGACAACTGTCGCTGTGTTGGTATGTTACACACAGGCCGACTTACTTGAATGTATTCCCCTGTTTGCTTAAACAGCGGATATTTATATATTCGCATAGAACTAATGGGCAAGAAGTAGTCTATAAGAATATTGGCATCTCAAATGCCTATTCAGTACAAGCCGCCTTAAGGGGCTGTGTTTCGATTTAATTGGTTGCCAGCGTGGTGAATATATGCAGAACACCACGGTCAACAGACTAAAAACAAATTATAATTTATGAAAGGAATGTTTCTACTACAACAAGACCTGTTGGTCTGGAAATGATAAAGAGAGATTGAGAGAGAGAAATTTGGGAGAGCGTTGTCCCTGGCGCCATTTCGGTCGGCTCCGCCGGCGACACCGACGGCATAGTAATGATTTTGTGATGAGTTTTGATCAAAATTCCATTTAAGGCGCTCACCCTCACCATTTTATGATGGACGTTGATGCACTACGAGCAGTACAAACAAGTGGCCCAACGATACCAAGCACGTGCTTGTTACGCGCGGGACCATTTATCAATTAGGGAAAAAATGCGAGTTCGCGAGGAAAATACATGAAACAAATACTACAAATACTACAACTAAGATTGAAGCAAATGAGATAAAATTTTAGTTTTTAATATGGGGATAGATGTTGAAGTGCAAATTAAATGATAAAGATTGTTATAATTTTTACATAGAACAAGAAAGGGCTCATGCAGAGTAAAATTTGATGTACATCGAGGCAAATTAAGAGGGTAATAATTTCGTGTTAGTCTAACGGGAACATTAAAAGTTAAACGGTTTACCAGTTCTACAGAATCAATATCACCTCTTATAAGATTATGCATAAAAATAGTACCAAGCATTATTCTACGGTTTTCAAGTGTAGGTAAATTAAGCAATGGTAATCTACTCTGGTAGGAAGGTAGCCTTACGTTTTGATCCCAGTTCAAACTACGAAGGGCAAAAAGAAGAAATTTTTGCACCGACTCAATACGGTCGATGTGCACTTGATATTGTGGACTCCAAACTGAAGAACAACATTCCAAAATAGGACGGACAAGGGAGGTAAATAATAATCTGGTTGTATAAGGGTCATCAAATTCTTTTGACCAACGCTTTACAAACCCAAAAACACTCATAGCTTTATTGACAGCGGCCATTATGTGGCAATCAAATTTAAGTTTTGGGTCGAGAAGAACACCTAAATCGTTAATTGAATATATACGTGTATTTTGAAGAGAATAACTAATAAACGTAGGAGTACCCCTATAAAAAGTCATAACGTTGCATTTAAGGCAGTTCAGATTTAAAAGGTTGTACTCACACCATCCCTGAAAACCTGACCCTACATCTTTATATGATAAACAAAGCTTAACATCGTCAGCGTACATTAGTACACGAGAATGTGCTACGATAGAGGGAAGATCGTTAATAAACAAAGTAAACAGCAAAGGGCCTAAATGACTACCTTGAGGAACTCCAGATGTCACATTGATCATTTTAGAAACAGCGCTCTTAAATATAACCCTCTGAGTCCTACCATTCAAGTAACTTGAAATCCAAGTTAAGCTGTTATTTTCGTCAAATATGCCAGGTACAATCACAAATCGAAGAATTGTTCCATGCCGATACTGGAAGGGCAGAAATTGAGGATATATATATTTCTGCAAAGTCAAAGCTGTCAACATTAACAAATAAAAGCCATCAAACCAGTGTAACAGATGCGAGTTTTCTCAACGCCACGTCCGTGCCATCTCACCATAAGTGACTGCCTAACATAAAATTACCAACGTTTGAAGGCAAATATGGGGACTTCAAGCGATTTTTGACTTCTTTTACAAACTTGGTTCATTGTGATGAGTTAATAGCGCCAATAGATAAATTCAATTATTTACTCAATTGTTTGTCTGGTCCAGCTCTCGAGGTTGTACAAGCCTTTCAGGTATCTGAGGAAAACTATCCACTAGCTTTGGCTCGACTTAAAGATCGCTATGATAATGATGTTTTGATTTTTCATGACTATATTTCGAACCTATTCAACTTGCAGAGCCTACATCATGCAGAGCCTACATCGCTGCAGAAATTAGTTGATACCACATCAGCCATTCGAGGGTCTCTGCTTTCCTTAAGCTCCGCTGAGCAAATCATGGACGCAATTCTGATTCATTTGGTTTTATCAAAAATTGATCCAGAATCGAGATTGAGTTACGACGAGAGGCAAACGTTCGATAAATTACCAGAATGGGATAGTTGCTGCAAAACTTTAACTCTTCGCTGTCAATTTTTAGAAAGTCGTCAGAGAAATTCCCGAACGGACAATCATACCCAGTTGTCAAAACACAAAACAAATGCAGCTTTACCATCGAAAAGTTTTGTAACCTCTCAAGCTACTTGCACCTTTTGCGATTCATCCGCTCATTTTATTTCCAATTGTCAATCATTTTCTTCGCTGAGCCTAGATCAAAGACGGGAGTTCGCCAAGACTAATACACTATGCTATAACTGCTTACGTAAAAGTCATTCAATAAAGAATTGTCAATCAAAATCGAGGTGCAAGATTTGTCATGGAACACATCATTCACTTCTGCATAACTTTACTCAACGGGCCATGGTATCGACTAGCGACTGTCAAAATTCAAGCACAGATCTAAGCCCTAACGCACAATCAGAAGAAGAGCCAGAGCTGGCACGAATTATGTTGACTCGTGCTGCAAAAAGAGGTATATTACCAACCGCGATTGTGTTTATCAAAAGCAAATGCGGCGACTACCATCCAGTTCGCGCCTTGTTGGATTCCTGTTCCGAAGTGAATTTAATAACTGAAGAAACTGCAAAACGCCTCCACTTAGACAGATCTCACGTAGCACAGGCCGTTAGCGGTGTTGCAGACATGAGCCGGCAGATTCATTTCAATGCTACGATTAAATCACGCATATCTAGTTTCGAATGGTCTTCAAACTTTGCGGTGATAAACACAATTTGTACTACTCACTCTCAAGAATTCATAGACATTTCTAAATGGAAACTGCCCAAAGGGGTAATTCTTGCTGATCCTCATTTTCATGAGCCGAAAAAGATCGACATTCTCATCAATACCGAAGGCTTCTTTAATGCTATCGCATGCCCAGCTTGATCAATACGGAATTTGGCTGGATCATTGGTGGCAATTCCAGCTGCGCTGAGGAGGCTCACAATTACCAATGCAATTTGGTTCAAGACCAGCCTTCCCTCGAAAACTTGGTGCAACGATTTTGGGAAATCGAAGAATATAAAGTTTCTCCAGCCATATTAACTGCAGAAGAATCTCTCTGTGAAGAGCATTTTGTAAAAAATGTCTCAGTCAATAACAAGGGTCGTATACAGGTACGACTGCCATTCAAGGGATCTACCGCTAGTCTTGGACAATCGTACGAATCTGCTCAAACCCGATTTTCTATGCTTGAAAAACGCTTCGAACGAGACCCTTCACTGAAAAGGGCATACGTAGAATTTATGAACGAGTATATTTTGCAAGGACACATGTCGCCTATTGGGAACGTAGATAGAAGCATGCCACATTTTTATATTCCACATCACTGTGTTATGAAGCCACAGAGCCTCACAACTAAGCTGCGTGTCGTCTTTGACGCATCAGCTAAAACTACGTCAGGCACATCGTTAAATGATATTCTTCTTGTTGGACCAACTATCCAACAAGATTTGTTGTAGATGAAAGGGACAGACGTTTTCAACTCATACTCTGGAGATCGGACCCTAAGGATATTCTACAGACCTATGCCTTAAATACCGTGACATACGGCTTATCCTCTGCTCCGTTCTTGGCCATTCGCAGCTTACGTTATATGTCCGATCTATTTCAAAAACAATTCCCAATCGGTGCAGATTCGATACGTTCCGATTTGTACGTTGATGACTTGCTAACCGGAGCCGACAATATGGAGGAACTTGAAATAAAGAAAACGCAGATTACTTCTTTACTAGCGATGGCCGGTCTTACAATGACAAAATTTAATAGCAACTCCTTAAAATTGGTTGATGATTCAGAGACTGAGATACCGATGCATTTTGACGAGCAAGAACTCACTAAAACGTTAGGCTTAGCTTGGAAACCTAGGCCCGATAAATTCATTTTTCGCTTTGAATTCTTACCTGATCTAAGAGCCACAAGACGATCAATACTTTCTACGATAGCTAAGGTCTTTGATTCACTTGGTTTGATTAGCCCTATTGTTATTCGGTGTAAAATGTTTCTTCAGAATCTTGTGCTAAAGCGGCTTGATTGGGATCAACCTATTCCCGACGATCTACAGAAATTCTGGAACGATCTCGTTTTAGATTTGAATGAGTTGACCAACCTGTCAATACCAAGATATGTCTGCACCTCTCCTCAATACGTGGGTCAAATTCACGGCTTCGCAGATGCTTCGGAAGAGGCTTATGGCTGCTGCATCTATATCCGTGTGAAAATGGAAGGGAAAGGTATTGGTAAACCTATTGATCGCCAAGGCCAGAGTGTCACCAATAAAGGTGCAATCTTTACCTAGGCTGGAACTATGTGCAGCGGTGTTGTTAAATAGAACATTTCGTAAATTTCAACATAAATTAACACCATTTATTAATGGTATTTACTTTTGGAGCGATTCCAAAGTTGTTTTGCAATGGATGGGGATGCATGCATCCCAATTGAATTGTTTTGTTGCAAATCGAGTATCAGAGTTGCAACAACATTCCAGCGACGTCGAATGGAGACACGTACCCTCGGCTTATAACGCGACCGATATCGTTTCACGTGGATGCACTACTAAGGACCTAATGCACAATATGTGGTTAAAGGGACCTTCATTTTTACAGCATGAACCAGAGACATGGCCAGTACTTACTGATTTACTGCCTACACTGACAGAAGTGAGGAAGACTGCAATGGTCATATGCCATAACAAGGAACAAAATACAATAATAAACGAAGTCATTGAAAGATCGTCATCATACATTCGTTCTCTGCGCATCATCTCCTACGTGTATCGAGTGTTCAATGGTGTAGAACCCAATCATAAGATGAAGGTAGACGATGTGGTCCATATTTCAGCATCTGAGTTAGACGAAACATTTTGGCGAGTAGTTGCAAACATTCAACAATTGGCTTACAGCGATGAAATCGCTTTGTTAGGCAAAAATAAGGTCTTAAAATCTAGTTTACAGAAGCTTTCACCTTTTATGCATGAAATGAAGTTTGAAAGAGTTACCTTGAACGTTATGAGAGTGGGCGGGAGATTGGCAAACGCAGAGGTACCCTTTGACGCAAAATTTCCTGCAATTCTTCCAAAAGGTCACCGTTTCGCTCGACTATATATGGAATTCCTCCACCGCTTCAATCTTCACGCAGGACCTAAGGTTCTAATATCGCTAGTACGCCAGAAGTTGTGGATCGTTAATGCACGGGAATTAGCAAAGAAGGTTGTTCACGAATGCACTCTATGCTTTCGCTATAAGCTACGGCTAATGCAGCAAATAATGGGAAATATTCCAGCTGATCGCCTTCGTGGCCAACGTCCATTTCTTGTAACTGGGGTTGATTTTTGTGGCCCGTTTATGACCTCATACAGATTGCGAGGAAAATCACCATACAAAAGTTATGCTGCTGTGTTTGTGTGTTTTGCATCGAAGGCAGTGCACTTAGAACCAGTATCTGATTTATCTACCAATACATTTCTTGCATGTATTCAAAGGTTTATTGCACGGCGCGGGGTTCCTCAGCGTATCTACTGCGACAACGCAACGAATTTTACAGGAGCTGCTGCAAAAATGGAGGAATTCAAAAGGAAGGTACTGCACCAAGACTCACTCCATATTATCTCGAGCTATAGTGCAGCGAAGGGATTTCAATTTTGTTTTATACCGCCTCGAGCCCCACATTTTGGTGGTCTGTGGGAGGCTGCTGTCAAATCAGCCAAAACATTAATATTGAAGAATATGGCAGAAGCGAATCTGACTTTTGAAGAACTCACAACTTTATTTACGGAAGTGGAGGCTATATTGAATTCGAGGCCCATCGTACCGAGGTCAGATGACCCGAATGACGGAGAAGCATTGACCCCAGCCCACTTATTGATCGGAACTTCCTTGGTAGCGGCACCGGAACATATTATTGAGGATCATATAAATGTACGTTATCTTGAACGCTGGCAGCGGGTTAATTTTCTGAAACAGCAGTTTTGGAGACTTTGGAAGCGCGACTACTTGCATACTCTTCAGTTACGGGCAAAATGGAACACGCCCCAACCCAACATTAAAGTCGGGCAATTAGTGCTGATTCACGAGGACAATTCGCAATTCGAGGCAATGGAGCCTTGCTCGAGTAACAGCAGTCCTTCCTGGTCAGGATGGAAGAGTTCGAGTCGTAGATCTGAAGACCAGTACGAGGGAATTCCGCAGGCCAATCCATAAAATAGCACCGCTTCCTGTTGAAATTGAAAGTCCATCATTTCAAGGGGGGGAGGATGTTTGAGGAGAAGAGTAACTAAAGTTCGATTATATTATTTCTTCAATTGTTATGTTAGGTTTCTCTTATACTATGTTAAATTCTAGTACACATCAGGCAATCGGCTATGCGAGAGGCCGTCGTCGTTCTTAGCTTACGTCGCGAAAGCATAGGACAGACGAGAAATTGTAACGCCAAAGCAGTCGATAATCTATATTCAACGAGGAATCAACGAAAATATACAACCTAATCTATAATAACCGTCTTGTCTTGTAATTGCGGGCTATAACTTCCACAAACAATTCTTGGGAATTGTCTCTTGAGATTGAGCTCAAACAGCCTTACTAAAATCTGTATATATAACGTCAGTCTGCATGTTATTCTTATATCCATTTATTACAATAGATGACAATTCAAGAAGGTTGATGGTGGTTGATCTTCGCTTAACAAAACCATGCTGACACGGTGATATTAGCGAGGAACATAAATGCTGCAAATGAGAAGTAATAATACGTTCAAATGCTTTAGGAATTGCCGACAATTTAGAAATGCCTCTATAATTCTGGGCATTCGCCTTCGCACCCTTTTTGTGGAGTGGAATAATGAAAGAGTCCTTCCAGATAGTTGGAAAAACTGATGATGAAATAGACAAATGAAAAAGTTTAAGAATCGGTTTACAAATGGTTGAAGCACAAAACTTAAGCACACTCCCAGGGAGTCCATCAGGACCGGGAGAATACGTTGGCGTTGTTATTGCTAAATCCTTTAAAAGAGAACTTTCGGTAATTACAGGGGTAAAAATACAATTAGCCCTATTTAAGGGGTTAGGGTAGGTAGGGTTTGACCAAGCAGCCGAACTATAAGTAGTTTGGAAAAACTCGGCAAATAAATCCGCAATTTCAAAATCCGACGATGCCTCTTTTGAGTTTAAACGTACCGATGAAGGCAATGCCGAAGACTTACGCTTGGCATTAACGAATTTATAAAACTGCTTCGGATCATTTGAAAATTCGAATTTACATCGATTTAAATACATGGAATAGCAATGACTGTTGAGAACATTAAAATCTGAACGAGCCACCACGTATTTCGAAAAATCAGATGGCTTACCCGATTTTTTATACTTTTTATAAGTGTTTGATTTAAGATTTTTAAGTCTTTGAAGCGCATTGTTAAACCAAGGAGGCCTGTTTAGCTTAGGAGGAAGCCTGTCAGGAACGCATTCGTCAAAAAGAGTGTTTAAAACGCTATAGAAAAGTTCAATTGCACATTCAATATCCATGCAATTGTACAAATCAGTCCAATTATATTGCGAAATCATGTAGTTTAGTTTAGTATAGTCACATTTACGAAAGCATCTCATTTTAGTTTGAGGAACTAAAGGAGAAAGGGAAAGGGAGATAGGTACAGGGGAGGCCAATTGTCAATTCCAATGTTGGATGATACCGGTCTTCAGGTACAACAAGTGCGTCAATTCTAGATACCGTAACTTCATGCGGATCTAAAACAAAACAACGGCGCTCATTTACTGCTATTTCAACACCTTAATTTCGTAAAGAGAGAGAGAGAGGGGATTGGTGAGAGAGTCGATTCTGCCGAGGCTCTGCCGGCGTCGCAGTTAACTCAGTGATATTTCAGCGCTCGGGCTGAATTCGGAAATCTTAGCACTTCAAAATACTTATATTTTTATTACTTATGTCTGCAATCGACCCTAATCAAAACCTTAACAGACCTGCATTGATCAGAATTCTTTGTAAGCAAACTACTGGTCTGAAAATATGTCCCATGGACGCGCAAAGTCTGACTAATAAGATCAATGAGTTACGGTACCTATTCGAAAATTCAAAAGTCGATGTCATCTGTTTTTCCGAAACTTGGTTCACATCCGATATCAGTAATTCATTTATTCGTTGTGCTGATTGCAATCTGTTTCGTTCTGATAGAGTAAATAATACCGGTGTTGTTGCTATTTTAGTCCGTAAACAATTTAAATGTAAAGTTATATGTCAGAAAGAGTTAGAGAGTGCAACAGAATTCTTATTTGTAGAAGTACGAGGAAGAAATTCTCAAAACTTTCTTATTGGTTGTTCCGACAGACCACATCGTACTACTTGCTAGTAGCAATTGACTCAATGAGCAAAAATTTTTACATGGGATCAATAATCAAAAACTAATTTGATGCTTTTTGGTTGAATTTTCAAACCTTTTGCGACTAATTAAGTGCATTAAACAAATATTTCAGAGGCCTAATTACTCCGTTGCGAACTAAAAATAACGCTCACACTTTAAAATTAAGACATTAATGCGTCTATAAATTTATATAAATTGCCTTCATTGAAATTACTGCCGTATATGATAAAATTTAAAACAATTACATATGCACTTTGTGCAGCCCAAAACATTTTTAATAGTTGATTTTAAATCTTTAACGAACGGATTAATTTTATGCAACATAGATTGTAAAGCTTTTACCAAATCACGATTCACATCAGACGCATTTTTACATCTCAGTTATGTTTCCTTTTCATCCTCAAGCCTAGTACTCAGTTCGGCTAAGAGTTTTACTAGTCGAAAAATATTAATCTTTTAGTGTGGCCGAAGTTTTCGGAGTTCATCCGCAATGCATGTGGCATGGTCTTACTCTAAAAACAGCTCGGTTTGTTGACAAACAGCAAACATCAACTGGCGCCAATTTTAAAATATTTCAAAATGTTAAGCCGACCAGGGTCGGAAGCTTTAAATTCGCTGTAGGCATGGCGATATGTATGGCCGAAACTCCTGCAGGTGTTTTTCAGTGGTTTTTGGTGTTCTCCTTTCATTTATAATTTGTAATTGGCACACCGCTTCTGCATAAACACAGCCAAAGATCAAATTTTCTATTTTTTGGGCCGCGGCTAAATCTGGTAATTTTTTGGTATTTCCTTACTATTTAATTAGTACCGCGGTGAAAAAAGTCGCGGCTAAAGGCGTTAGCTACCTATTTGCCTCTCGCTTACTCCTATGGTTAGCTAGCAGTTTTCGTCGTACTGAGTACTAGACTTTATTGTTAAAAAGTATTAATAATTATTTATAAATGTTTATGCGGTTACTCCACGACATTGTTTGTCTCATTTATTAGAGCATTCATTAGAGGCTTAGAAAGGGACATATAAATATACATTTACAGGGATTTGTTTGGAAATGGTCACTTAGAATTTAAACGTTAATTCATTAAGGTTCAAAACTGTAAAATTTGCATATACGGCAAGTTCTGGACTTAATTTAATCTTTTATTTACCACGCACTTCCATTCATCACCTTTTTAGCAGTGAATCACTGCCTAAAATTGAGCACCAGGCGCTGAATCACTAGTGAATTTGTACGAAAAATAGCGATGATTTTAACATGGGCATATCCTAGGGTTTCATCACTGCATTGAAACTGGCGCTTTTTTATCACCATTTTT
Organism: Drosophila lutescens; assembly: GCA_037075285.1. Classification (NCBI taxonomy): domain Eukaryota; kingdom Metazoa; phylum Arthropoda; class Insecta; order Diptera; family Drosophilidae; genus Drosophila; species Drosophila lutescens. Next base: position 13,816 of record JBAMCF010000138.1, read on the forward strand.
CATCGCCTAATTCATCACCAAATTCAGCGCATTTTCGGCGCTTTTTCAGCGCCTATTTATCACCCAAAATCATCAGTAAAGAGAGAGCTGCCTTTTCGCGCATGGTGATTTTTCACGAATCTCCGCATCCTCCCCGTAGGCTCTGTAGGCTCCGCCTGAACAATGGTATATGAATTTGGAAAGGATTCAATTTTAAAGTATTACATGTATAACGAGACAGGAATGATAAAATCTTACTTGGCAGTGTAAGAATTACAGCCTTCTGGGCTGTAGGACAAGATTATCTGAAAAGATATGCACTTGGTACCATCAGCTCGACCTAAAAATATTAAAAAATAAAGGATAATCTAAAAATGGGAAACCTTTGTAGTTTAGATAAGGCAAAGTTTTAATACACTTGAAAATTACTTACCTAAAAATGTATAATTGATTAATAGCTCTTTTGTTTGAACTCTAAAACGTTAAAACAGTTAAATCGCAATTGAAAACCGCAAAAAAACGGCGGCTGCCTTTGAGAGAGAGAGAAAAACAATACTGAGCGAGAACAACAAAAACTGCTCCTTCAATCTCTTTTCTTGTTCTCTTCCCTTTGTCACGATCGCGCATGCCTAATTTGTCACCGATTCGGTCGGCTCCGCCGGCCTAGTGATGATGTTGTGATGAATATTGACAAAAACAAAGAGAACGTTATAGTCGGGTGCCCCGACTATCAGATACCCGTTACTCAGGTAAAGGGAGTGCGAGGGAGATGGATATAGAAAATTTGATCACGCATAACTTTTTAACGAATGGTCCGATTTGAAAAATTTCTTCTACACAACACAATAAAACTGCATTTTTACTTTTCCGAAATATTTAAATTTTTAAAATCGTATATAAGCGATTGTGGGAGGGGGCATGGCACTTTTTTAAAACAAACTTGCGCTGCGTAGGAACTCCTAGAATCTGCATGCAAAATGCCAATCTGCTAGCTTTTATAGTTTCCGAGATCTCAGCGTTCATACAGACAGACAGACAGACAGACAGACGGACGGACAGACGGACATGGCTAGATCGACTCGGCTAGTGATCCTGATCAAGAATATATATACTTTATGGGGTCGGAAACGCTTCCTTCTACCTGTTACATACTTTTGCACGAAGACAATATATATAATTAGAGGGTAACAGGGATAATTAGCGGGAAATATCGAATGAAAATATAACAACAAATGTTTGCAACCACTGCATTATTTCTGAAACAATTGCCATGAAATCTGACATTTTAAACTCGTTTTAAAAATGTTTTGGGCTGCACAAAGTGCATATGTAATTGTTTTAAATTTTATCATATCCGGCAGTAATTTCAATGAAGGCAATTTATATAAATTTATAGACGCATTAAGGTCTTAATTTTAAAGTGTGAGCGTTATTTTTAGTTCGCAACGGAGTAATTAGGCCGCTAAAATATTTGTTTAATGCACTTAATTAGTCGCAAAAGGTTTGAAAATTCAACCAAAAGCATCAAATTAGTTTTTATTATTGATCCCATGTAACAATTTTTGCTCATTGAGTCAATTGCTACTAGCAAGTAGTACGATGTGGTCTATCGGAACAACCAATAAGAAAGTTTTGAGAATTTCTTCGTCGTACTTCTACAAATAAGAATTCTATTGCACTCTCTAACTCTTTCTGACATATAACTTTACATTTAAATTGTTTACGGACAAAAATAGCAACAACACCGGTATTATTTACTCTATCAGAACGAAACAGATTGCAATCAGCACAACGAATAAATGAATTACTGATATCGGATGTGAACCAAGTTTCGGAAAAACAGATGACATCGATGACGACTTTTGAATTTTCGAATAGGTACCGTAACTCATTGATCTTATTAGTCAGACTTTGCGCGTCCATGGGACATATTTTCAGACCAGTAGTTTGCTTACAAAGAATTCTGATCAATGCAGGTCTGTTAAGGTTTTGATTAGGGTCGATTGCAGACATAAGTAATAAAAATATAAGTATTTTGAAGTGCTAAAATTTCCGAATTCAGCCCGAGCGCTGAAATAACACTGAGTTAACTGCGACGCCGGCAGAGCCTCGGCAGAATCAACTCTCTCACCAATCCCCTCTCTCTCTCTTTACGAAATTAAGGTGTTGAAATAGCAGTAAATGAGCGCCGTTGTTTTGTTTTAGATCCGCATGAAGTTACGGTATCTAGAATTGACAATTGGCCTCCCCTGTACTAATACCCTTTCTCCTTTAGTTCCTCAAACTAAAATGAGATGCTTTCGTAAATGTGACTATACTAAACTAAACTACATGATTTCGCAATATAATTGGACTGATTTGTACAATTGCATGGATATTGAATGTGCAATTGAACTTTTCTATAGCGTTTTAAAGACTCTTTTTGACGAATGCGTTCCTGACAGCTAAACAGGCCTCCTTGGTTTAACAATGCGCTTCAAAGACTTAAAAATCTTAAATCAAACACTTATAAAAAGTATAAAAAATCGGGTAAGCCATCTGATTTTTCGAAATACGTGGTGGCTCGTTCAGATTTTAATGTTCTCAACAGTCATTGCTATTCCATGTATTTAAATCGATGTAAATTCGAATTTTCAAATGATCCGAAGCAGTTTTATAACTTCGTTAATGCCAAGCGTAAGTCTTCAGCATTGCCTTCATCGGTACGTTTAAACTCAAAAGAGGCATCGTCGGATTTTGAAATTGCGGATTTATTTGCCGAGTTTTTCCAAACTACTTATAGTTCGGCTGCTTGGTCTACCTACCCTAACCCCTTAAATAGGGCTAATTGTATTTTTACCCCTGTAATTACCGAATGTTCTCTTTTAAAGGATTTAGCAATAACAACGCCAACGTATTCTCCCGGTCCTGATGGACTCCCTGGGAGTGTGCTTAAGTTTTGTGCTTCAACCATTTGTAAACCGATTCTTAAACTTTTTCATTTGTCTGTTTCATCATCAGTTTTTCCAACTATCTGGAAGGACTCTTTCATTATTCCACTCCACAAAAAGGGTGCGAAGGCGAATGCCCAGAATTATAGAGGCATTTCTAATTTGTCGGCAATTCCTAAAGCATTTGAACGTATTATTACTTATCATTTGCAGCATTTATGTTCCTCGCTAATATCACTGTGTCAGCATGGTTTTGTTAAGCGAAGATCAACCACCACCAACCTTCTTGAATTGTCATCTATTGTAATAAATGGATATAAGAATAACATGCAGACTGACGTTATATATACAGATTTTAGTAAGGCCTTTGACTCTGTTAACCACTCTCTCCTTTTATTCAAATTAGATCAGCTTGGGTTTCCATGTAATCTATTAACTTGGATTTCAAGTTACTTGAATGGTAGGACTCAGAGGGTTATATTTAAGAGCGCTGTTTCTAAAATGATCAACGTGACATCTCGAGTTCCTCAAGGTAGTCATTTAGGCCCTTTGCTGTTTACTTTGTTTATTAACGATCTTCCCTCTATCGTAGCACATTCTCGTGTACTAATGTACGCTGACGATGTTAAGCTTTGTTTATCATATAAAGATGTAGGGTCAGGTTTCATCTTACAGTCAGATATTGATTGTTTTCAGGGATGGTGTGAGTACAACCTTTTAAATCTGAACTGCCTTAAATGCAACGTTATGACTTTTTATAGGGGTACTCCTACGCTTATTAGTTATTCTCTTCAAAATACACCACTCGACCTTATATATTCAATTAACGATTTAGGTGTTCTTCTCGACCCAAAACTTAAATTTGATTGCCACATAATGGCCGCTGTCAATAAAGCTATGAGTGTTTTTGGGTTTATAAAGCGTTGGTCAAAAGAATTTGATGACCCTTATACAACCAGATTATTATTTACCTCCCTTGTCCGTCCTATTTTGGAATATTGTTCTTCAGTTTGGAGTCCACAATATCAAGTGCACATCGACCGTATTGAGTCGGTGCAAAAATTTCTTCTTTTTGCCCTTCGTAGTTTGAACTGGGATCAAAACGTAAGGCTACCTTCCTACCAGAGTAGATTACTATTGCTTAATTTACCTACACTTGAAAACCGTAGAATAATGCTTGGTACTATTTTTATGCAAAATCGTATAAGAGGTGATATTGATTCTGTAGAACTGGTAAACCGTTTAACTTTTAATGTTCCCGTTAGACTAACACGAAATTATTACCCTCTTAATTTGCCTCGATGTACATCAAATTTTACTCTGCATGAGCCCATTCTTGTTCTATGTAAAAATTATAACAATCTTTATCATTTAATTTGCACTTCAACATCTATCCCCATATTAAAAACTAAAATTTTATCTCATTTGCTTCAATCTTAGTTGTAGTATTTGTAGTATTTGTTTCATGTATTTTCCTCGCGAACTCGCATTTTTGCCCTAATTGATATAGGGTCCCGCGCGTAACAAGCACGTGCTTGGTATCGTTGGGCCACTTGTTTGTACTGCTCGTAGTGCATCAACGTCCATCATATACACCAGTGGTGGCCAGCAAGGGCAGCGCGCAGGGCCCACGGGACAAGCAATGTCTCTGCCGCAGCGCTCCCAACGTTTCGGCGCACACGTACGCTGGAACGCAGATACCCAGTCGGAAGTGGAACGCATCCAGAATGGGTGATGGATAGCATCCGAAACACCGATGCATGCAAATTAATAAATCGCTTAGTGAATTTTAGAAAAAAATATATTTTTGTTTTTTCACTTTTCTTTTTTTTTTATTGGGTCAGAACGATCAATTCGGATGCAAAAACGGACTGCCTCATCAAGGGCCGATTATCTGATAAGCAAACCTCGGCTTAAGAGATTCTAGGGACTTTTTAAGAATTGAATAAGAGAAGGACTCAAGAGAGTCGGAACAAATTGGGTGATGCAATTATTGGTTTGATTGTGGAAATCGATTAAACAGATTACTCTGTTTACATTTGGAAGACCGGGCTTAGTTTACAGTAGAAGGCCCTCGGCGCAAATGTTTATATTAGAAGGACAGTAGATGGACCGCGACGCATTTGGAACTTAATAATGAATTCTTATTGGAGTGGGGAAGATAAATAAGAGCTCTGGATTTCGTGGGAAAGCTGAGTAAAAAGTTCCCAGCTAGAAGTTGTTTACAAACTGGGTAAGGAGCCTGGGATCTTGGGTTGGATAACTCCCCCCATCCTAAATTGGATCGTCCCGATTCATTGGAACTGATGGATAAATCGAATTTAAATGAGTGGTCAACTCGACTACAATTTCATCTTCAATGGTATTTGCATTGTTGGATATAATATTTTCGGGTTCTGCTTCAATATGAGCTTGTCGTGGTTTGCATATTAGATATTTTTTGAATTTTAATAAAATTGTGATAATTAAATATATTAAAGTAAATATGATCAATATTAACGTTATTGGGATTTGAGTTTGCTTAATTTGAATAAAAGGGTTTAATATGTTAATGTTATCAAAAGTAAGTTCCGAATCATTTGACATAAGATATTCGGATATTAAGAAATTATTATATTGTTCAGCAGTGATATATTCCAATATCTTATGGTCTACATTAGTGTAGGAAATATTATTTATTAAAGTAGTGCCATTAAAGGTAATTAAAAATGACCCATTTAAATGAGTATGATTTACAGTATTATGACCATTAATAAAAATGGCTCCTTCTTGGATTACACCAATTATTTTATTATATTCTCTGATTTTATTACATCGGGATTTTTCTCCATTTAGTAGTCTGGTAAAACAAGTGCTGTCTGGGCTTAAAGTGCCATAATTATTAAATACTTCTGTCTTAAAATGAGAGATTACATAATACTTATTTTTACATTTAGCGACCTGATTATCAATTAAGAGTTTTCCATCATGGTGTGAGATGGATCGTGCGTTATACACTTCGCAACGGTTTGTAATAATGGGGTATTTTATATATATTATAATTAACTCTTGGTGTATGGCGATTTTAAATTTAGAAATATCTAATATGTCTGTAATTACTACAGGTTTTTGTTCGTGTTTAAAAATTTCCTGGATGTCTTCAGTGTTTAGAATTTTAGTGTTGAAAACATCTATTTTTGCTATTGTTATTGTATCCATTAAATTCATAAGATCGTAAGTTAGCAGACGAAGGCGGTGTTTTCTAAGCGGGAATTCTTGGTTTGAAAGTACAGATTGAAGATTTTCAGTTAGAGTTTTTATTTCTTTGAATAATTTTGAATTAATTACAAATTGATCGTTATTGTTCATTATTCCAATATACGGCAATTTCTTTGTGCCCAAATTGCGTAAACTCCAAATAATTCCGTTGCTATCCAAAAGTTTGCAAATCCGCAGTGATAATTTATTTAAGTTACAAATAAATATATATTCCTATAAACTCGAAGTGTGTGTAAAATATTACCCAGCCACAGTAAAAGTTTACGATTTTTAAAATTGTTCCGCAAAAAATTGCACTCTGCACTTTTTACTGTGTTCCAGCTGCGTGTATATATTTATACATAAATATTCTAATACAGTCCACTTATACTACTCTGCATTTCTAAATCAATTCCAAGGCCCTAATAATACAAACATACGTATCACACGGCCATTATTACATATATCCTATAAACTGTCTATAAACTACATTTTTCCGAATGTGTGTAAAAAATATATAATCCAGCCACAGTGAACATTTTCAATTTAAAGTGATCCGCCGAAATTGGCAGCTTTGTGTTTTTACTGTGTTCCTGCTGCGTGCATATATTTTTTACATAAATATCAAAATACAGTCCACTCCAACCACATACATTTTAGAGCTAATTGTTTCAATAAGTTCCCGCAAATATATTTTGCATTTCGAAGCTATTCCGCTATTCGTAATCGAAGTCTCCACAATTCCCGCAATCAGTGCCCTCACTTTATCCAGCTGTACATACATACACACTTACATACCGAACGTACTTCTACATATTCAGCAGCGCACCGTGGTTCGGGGATATCCAGAAAATTAAAATATATTATTTTTTTCAAATATATTTCAACAAAAATTCGAACTAACTAATAAAGTTAAAAAATTAATATATGCATCCACGAGTGTCAGTGTGACCATATACTAACATATTACTATTAACTATATTAATTAAATTAATATTTTTTGCGCCACCTTAAATATTTTCCGTCGAAATTATTTCTAAAAATTTATATTACGGTTCCATAAAACCTTCACAGTACACTCCAGTGTGACCGTATATCCTTACGGTTCTTATTGGTTCCTAAATTCCAAATTGTTTATTAATTTTTTACCCACCTCTATAAATAGTTATTATTTGACATGGCATCCCAAGCAAAACCCGCTTTAAATAAATTTATTGTCACAGCTGACACTCTGATCCATTTTGAAGCTATCATTACTGTTCCGGGTGCATCCACCCCTACCTTATCCGTCCTCAAAATCCGTAGGGAGCATGTCAGTTCCTTGTGGCAAAAGGTCAAGGAATCATATGACATATGCTCCGATTGCATTTTGGCTGCAGGCGATAGCGCCGCAGATACGAAATCTATGCTCAAGGCGAAATACAATATAACGTACGATGTATACGAAAAGGTCGCCGCTCAGATCCTCGAGCAAATCGAAATCCAACAGGGCTCCTCCCAAAAATCTCAAGCTCCAGTAACTCCGTCCCAAAGTGTATTATCTTATGGCTGTCGGCTCCCTTTTCACGGCGATATATATAGACAATCCGAGTCTAACGCCCGTTGAAAAATTATTCCATTTAAATTCAAAAACAAGTGGCGAAGCTAATTCCATAGTTTCAAAATCCCCAATCACCAATGATGGCTTCCGCTCAGCTTGGACAAATCTAACTGAGCGTTTCGAAAACAAGCGATTTCAGGTGAACAGCCACCTAAAAACATTGTTCAATGTGCAATCCCTTGCACAAGAGTCTGGAGATGCCTTGAAGGAACTTCAAACCACCATTCAAGGGTGTTTAACTGCCCTAAAACTATCCGGCATTCAAATTGAGAATTGGGACCCTATCCTCGTTTACATGTGCTCAACAAAACTACTAAACTACTGGAGGCCGTCGATAGCATCCGGTCCGCTAATTTACTCCATATCCAGCCCAAACAGACACATCGAATGGCAGAATTGCCAAGAATAAATTCTTTCACTACGAGGGTACTTCCATTACCCAAGGGCTGCGATCTGTGTTTAAAAGAGAAACACCCCGTGCGTATATGTCCACGCTTCCTAAAAATGACGGTAAATGATCGGTCAGCCTACATCCGCGATAAACAGTTGTGCTCAAATTGCTTTGCAACCAGCCATCACCTTGGTGATTGCACAAGAGTCCAAAATTGTTTCACTTGCCAAAGTCGGCATCACACGCTGTTGCATCCAAGCAACAATTCTACAATGACTTCGATTCCATCCAAACCTCCAGGGCCAGTGTCCGCCTCAAGCCCACACAGAATTTCGTCCTTCTCAGCGCATGTTTCCAACGTGCATGGGACTAACCGAATTTCCGATCCGGACCTGATTACAAGTGTCCTTCCGACAAATAATTCCAATTCCGATAATTGGGTTCCATATCCCGCCTTGGATGACAGACGTTCCCGAGGTATTAAATCCTACCAATGCCGAGTCTGTCAAAAAATCCATCCTCTACGGAAATGCCACCGTTTCCTGAGGCTTAGCGCCCAGAAAAGGCTCCAGGCAGTTCACTGCCAGAAGTGTGGAAAGGACCACCACACTCTTCTACACTTGGACGATCACACCCGCTATCCTGCGGAAACTTCTCCTGATGTTTTGCTACGGTGGTCCTCGCAAGGGGGGGGAGAATGTTCACGCCAAAAGGGCGTTTAATTTCGGCAGGCAGTGTCGAGCGGCAGTTTTCTCCAGATCTCCACATCTCGCTCGCTCGCACTGCCCTTCGCTCTCCCTCTCCAACTCTCCCCCAAGTCTCCGCTCCGCTCAGGAGCCTCTAAGCTAAGATTATTGTAGTCAGTTCCTACTTTACAAGTGTAACAATAAACAGCCGCACGTCGCGCAAAAACCCCGAAAGTTTTCCTGTGTTTTCGAACAGTATTTTCGCGCGGATTTGCACCGCATTTTCCTGGGACTTCATCATTTCTACAATTAAGCCACCCGCTATGAAATCATCATGATCTGGTGTTCCTGCTATCCATTTCCAAAGTGTACCTAATTCGTTGATTCCCCTTTTAGCTCTATTGGGTGTAATTTGCGAGATAAGAATTTTAATAATGTCTAAGTCATAGGAAATTTCCCACTGTGAATTCTGTTTGCTTATATTTAAGTGAGTTGATTCGTGTTAAATTATGTTTTTATATAGACTTAGATTAGTTATATGGAATAGGTCAGCCTTCATTAATTAGAACGTCTTTAGTATCCTTGTAAATAAAAAAAGCATGGTTCGTATAGTCCATTATTTCGGAATTGGTGGCGACTATTATCAACAATACGTATATTTTTGAATTCATTTTCTGTAATTAAAAACAAATTGTGTTTAAAATTTGATGTTGTCTTTATGAATAGTACGGTTCCTATTATTTATAATAACTGTTTAGTCGTAACCTGTTTATAAAAATAATATGTGAGGGAAATACGTAGAACTCGCAACTTGGGCTACTTAGCTATGAGACGGGGCATAGCAAGCTGCGAGCAAATAAAATAACCCCCAACGAGCCCGAGTTGCAAGATATCTACGTGTGTTCCTTACGCTCTTGTTTATGGAAAATATTTGAATTGTCCCGCCTAAAGTTATTATCGCTCTGTTAAATACTCGTTCTTGTTACTCGCTGCGTCTCAGTTGCGAGTGAAAGAAGAGAAGGAGCAGAGAAACCAGAATAAAAAGAATTTCGTTGAAGTCGGTTGTCTACTGGGACAAAAGTTGCTGGCCTGAAACAGGCATTTTCGCAGTTTGCCAAATTGGAGCAAACATTTTTTTGGCGCCCCCCGAGTGGACTCAGAAGAACGTATCATCGTATATAGCAGATCAGCTATACGAACATCCGCAATCTCAGCTTGGGCTTGTACTCGACACGCCGCTGGAATTCATCGTTTATACAGCAGATCAGACCGTGGAATCTCAGTTTGGGCTTGTACTGGACACGCCGCTGGATTTAACTAATCGCTAAGTAACAAATTGGTAACATTTCGGTCAATTATGTACATACATAAGCTTGCAGAATATTAGGCAAAGCGTATGGCAAACACGTGTCACGATTACAGTTGGTTCTTTAGTTGCTTTGCGCTGTTCGTTCTCTCTTCACATACACATACCAACGCGCAAATATACCAGAACATATATACAGCATAAATACAGTTCACCGATCAGAGGGAGCTTTGAAAATCGTTGCAGCACCTTGTTGCGCTTAGCCCGAGTTTTGTGAATTCGAGTTGTTCAATTTGTCTCTCTGCTGCAGAGTAACGGCTCACGATTGCAATTCAGCTCATATGCAATTAGGGTACAGTTATAGCAAAGTTACAAAGTTAAAATAAGTTCAATCAATATAACCTATCGCAACACTGGATACATAGCTGTGCTTTCTACTTGAGAATTCAAATTCACTTAAATCAGTGGGTGGCAAAGAATCACTTATATTAGCATTTTAACTTAAAACTTCCTTGTCTGTTTCCAATACCGATCGAAACCACAATCCAAAATGCTATTATTGCAAATCTGCGGATCACTACATTCACGCGTGCAGTTCGTTTGTGGCCGCATCAGTCGCTACAAGATTCAAATTCGCCATTGTGTATAAACTGCCTAAGGAAAGGGCATTCCGTTCTTTCGTGTCAATCCTCTAAGTGCCGCGTGTGTTCGAAGCCACACCATTCACTGCTTCATAGATACAGCTCCGACTCTTCACCGTCCGAGCTAGCTTCCACTCAAGAGCCGATTGTGACACAGCCTTTGACCACCTCTGCCGTCCACCACGCGATGACAGCCGACTCAAATCAGATCGTATTAGCTACAGCCCTTGTTAACATTATCGGTAGCAATGGTCAAATGCATATTGCTCGTGTGCTTTTAGATTCCTGGTCACAGGTGAACTTTATAACAGAGGAGTTATCCAAAATTCGAAAACTTAAGCGCGATCGAAAAGACACAGATCTTATTGGAATAGGTCAATCAAAGGTATCAACTCGCCATGTAGTTCAAGCGACTATTCACTCCCGAACACAGGCATTTCAATTAGAAGCTGATCTTATTGTTCTGAAGTCAATATCATCGTCCCAACCAGAGAGGGCAGTTCAAGTGTTAGACTGGAACCTTCCTGACAACATAAAGTTAGCTGATCCACTGTTCCACAAACCTCAGAGAATTGACATATTGCTTGGTGCTGACGCATTTTTCGAATTGTTAAAGGAAGGGAAATTTAAACAAGAAACACATGGTCCAGTCTTACAAAACTCCGTTTTTGGATGGATCGTATCAGGTCGGTGCAAGTCATCAAAAACTAATTTCAAACTAGCTACCTCAATGTTAAGCGCGGTTCAAGATCATTGCAGTGTTGACATGTTGATTCGAAAATTCTGGGAAATAGAAAGTCTCCCGAGCATTGCACAGAATAAACTTTACACTCCAAAGCAAATTATGTGCGAGAGGGCATTCACGGAGAGTATTGTTCGGTTATCCTCCGGTCGACTTCAAGTTTCATTGCCATTTAAGTCCAGCCCGAATTGTCTCGGTTCGTCGTTTGAAATCGCAAAAAGGCGGTTCTTAGCACTCGAAAGCAACCCAGAGGTCAATTCCATGTACGTTGCCTTTATGAAGGAGTACATTTCCTTAGGCCACATGACGTTGGTGAATGACGAAATTCGGATTCGAAATTATGATCGGACCAACTATACAGCTGTGTCTATACGCTATATTACTAAGGTTTCGTCTTCGCAAATACGCTATTACAGCAGACATCGTCAAGATGTACAGACAGGTGGAAATAACTGAATCCCATCGTAATTTTCAACTAATAGTTTGGAGGCAGTATAAGAATGAAAAATTACAAGTCTATCGTTTGAATACCATTACATCCGGCACATCCTGCGCACCGTTCTTAGCTATCCGCTGCCTCAAATACCTTAGTGAGATATATTCAGTTTCTCTCCCTCTAGGATCCTTAGTCTTATCAAACAGCTTCTACGTTGACGATCTTTTGTCAGGCGCGGATACAATCGAGGAACTTACGTCAATGCGAAACGAATTAGTTGAAATCTTAGGTTCGGCCGGGCTTGTTCTTTCGAAGTGGGCAACCAATTGTGAGCAGCTAATAGATCTTAATCAGTCTACAGACGTATCTGTCGGGGAGCACGAAGATACAAAGGCGTTAGGGCTCGTTTGGAACCCAAAACATGACATCTTTAAGTTTTCTTCGCGAGTGATGTGTACAAGTCATGCGCCAACAAAAAGATCTATGCTGTCCCTTACTGCTCGCCTATATGATCCTCTCGGGCTTATCTGTCCTGTTGTCACAAAGGCCAAAATTCTCATACAACAAATTTGGCTGCTTAAGTTAGAGTGGGATGATCCAATTCCTGACAGCCTTCAGCAGAAATGGCAATCGATCACAATGGGGTTGGAAGAGTTGGATATATTGAAAATTCCAAGGCATGTAGGTACGACCAAAAACACCGTATGTCAAATACATGGCTTTGCGGATGCCTCAACTGAGGCATACGGATGTTGCCTGTACATCCGTGACGAACATCCACATGGTGTGGAAGTTAAATTGCTTACTGCAAAATCAAGAGTGGCCCCTCTGAAAACAAAGTCGGTACCACGACTAGAGCTTTGCGCGGCGCACTTGCTAGCCAACTTGTGGGAAGAAGTTCGTCCACTGATCGACTCTCCAGTTGAACGAGTTGTAATGTGGTCCGATTCCGAAATCGTTTTGTATTGGCTGCAAATACATCCTTCAAAACTAAAAAGCTTTGTTGCCAACCGCGTCAGTGAGATTCAAGAGATGACATCATCGGCGAGTTGGCGCCATGTACCCACTGACAGTAATCCAGCGGACTTTCCATCTCGTGGTTGTACAGTTAATGAATTAAAAAATTCATTTTGGTTCGTTGGTCCTCACTTCTTGACTCAAGATCAAAGGCTTTGGCCTCAAAATATAAAAACTTAGCAAAACAACACTAATGAAGAGTTAGAGATTCGGAATGTAACGACTATCCACGTTGCAACACAACTCGAGCCGAATCCGATAGAAAAAATTGTCGAAAATTCATCTTCATTCCTTAAGGTAATGCGCATTGTTGCGTACTTTTCGATTCGTACGATTCGTCAACGCAACAAAATCTCGCTTGTGGTCTTCACTAAATCCTACCTCGGTTGAGCTCGGCTCGGCCTTTTTACTCGTCGTAAGCATCATACAGCAAAATGCATTTAAAAGTGAATTCATAAAATTACAAAAATCAGTTAAGTTGCCAGACTCACTTCAAAAATTAAGTCCATTCGTTGTGACTGAATCACTTGGAAAGCTCGAGGTGTCTTTGTTGCGAGTAGGAGGTCGATTGTTCAATGCTCAGTTAAGTTACAGCGTAAAGTTTCCGCTTCTTATGCCAAAGGGCAACAGATTCGTGAATTTATACATTCAACATCTGCACAAAACAAACTGTCATGTCATTCCGAAATCGTTTTGTATTGGCTGCAAATACATCCTTCAAAACTAAAAACCTTTGTTGCCAACCGCGTCAGTGAGATTCAAGAGATGACATCATCGGCGAGTTGGCGCCATGTACCCACTGACAGTAATCCAGCGGACTTTCCATCTCGTGGTTGTACAGTTAATGAATTAAAAAATTCATTTTGGTTCGTTGGTCCTCACTTCTTGACTCAAGATCAAAGGCTTTGGCCTCAAAATATAAAAACTCAGCAAAACAACACTAATGAAGAGTTAGAGATTCGGAATGTAACGACTATCCACGTTGCAACACAACTCGAGCCGAATCCGATAGAAAAAATTGTCGAAAATTCATCTTCATTCCTTAAGGTAATGCGCATTGTTGCGTACTTTTCGATTCGTACGATTCGTCAACGCAACAAAATCTCGCTTGTGGTCTTCACTAAATCCTACCTCGGTTGAGCTCGGCTCGGCCTTTTTACTCGTCGTAAGCATCATACAGCAAAATGCATTTAAAAGTGAACTCATAAAATTACAAAAATCAGTTAAGTTGCCAGACTCACTTCAAAAATTAAGTCCATTCGTTGTGACTGAATCACTTGGAAAGCTCGAGGTGTCTTTGTTGCGAGTAGGAGGTCGATTGTTCAATGCTCAGTTAAGTTACAGCGTAAAGTTTCCGCTTCTTATGCCAAAGGGCAACAGATTCGTGAATTTATACATTCAACATCTGCACAAAACAAACTGTCATGCAGGACCCAGAGCATTGGTTGGTCTTCTCCGCCAAACGATATGGCTCATAAATGCTAGGCGCGAATGTAGCGCAGTCGTAGGACAATGTGTACATTGCTTTCGATACAAGCCAAAATTAGCTTCACAAATAATGGGTAACTTACCAGCCGACCGCTTGATAGGAACAAGGCCGTTTGCAATTAGTGGAGTTGACTTATTTGGGCCGATTCGAGTATCGCTAGGAATTCGTGGTAAGCCTCCAATCAAGATGTATGTATCGATATTCATTTGCTTTCTGTCAAAGGCCGTTCATCTTGAACTTGTAAAAGATCTCACCGCTAATACATTCATAATGTGCTTATCTAGATTTGTCGGACGACGCGGACCAATCGAGAAATTATATTGCGATAATGCCACGAATTTCTCGGGCTCGTCTCGCATCATTCATGAACTTATGAGCAAATTGGAAGCCCACAAGGACGCTATGACAGCATTTGGAGCACCTCGTCGATTCGAATTTATCTTCATCCCTCCCAGAGCCCCACATTTTGGAGGGCTGTGGAAGGCAGCCGTTAAGTCGGCTAAACACCTGTTTCTCCGAGCTGTGGGTAACGCGTTGCTAAAGGAAGACGGGCTCCAGACGGTCATCGTAGAAGTTGAAGCAGTGCTGAATTCGCGGCCGATTGTCGCTGACGGCTCAAGCCCAAACGATGGTGAAGCTATAACCCCTGGGCACCTCCTCGTCGGGACTAGCTTGGCGACCTTGCCTCCAGCATCCGCTCAGGTAAATGTGGAACCGAATTTATCAATTCTTCAGCGCTGGCATCTGGTGTCTGCGATAAAACAACGCTTTTGGCAGGATTGGTCACGAGACTACTTGCTGAGCTTACAACAACGCGTGAAGTGGAATAAGGAGTCGCCAAATTTAGCTGCTGGGACCGTTGTAGCAATTCAGGAGGACAACCTGCCACCTCAGACATGGCTTCTGGGCATCATCACTGAAACGATTACAGGCGCTGATGGACGGGTCCGGGTCGCCATCGTCAAAACTAAAAATGGAATCTACAAACGTGCTGTCCATCGACTAGCACCATTACCTATCAATTGAAGCCATTCGGCCATTCAACGCGGCCGATGTTTAGTCGTAACATGTTTATAAAAATAATATGTGAGGGAAATACGTAGAACTCGCAACTTGGGCTACTTAGCTATGAGACGGGGCATAGCAAGCTGCGAGCAAATAAAATAACCCCCAACGAGCCCGAGTTGCAAGATATCTACGTGTGTTCCTTACGCTCTTGTTTATGGAAAATATTTGAATTGTACCGCCTAAAGTTGTTATCGCTCTGTTAAATACTCGTTCTTGTTACTCGCTGCGTCTCAGTTGCGAGTGAAAGAAGAGAAGGAGCAGAGAAACCAGAATAAAAAGAATTTCGTTGAAGTCGGTCGATGCGTTTCTACTGGGACAAAAGTTGCTGGCCTGAAACAGGCATTTTCGCATTTTCCCATGCTTCTTTTCAAAAATAACTTCCCCTACGAGATAGTCCTTCTCCTTTCTGTCCTTGTTATGTCCCTCTAACATTTTCTCTTGTGTAGTTTTTAACAATAGAGGAATAGTATCGTGCTCAATTTTATTATAAAGTATGTCAAAGGGTTTTTGGTTGGTTGTTGAATGAATGGTTTTATTATATTCTTGCGCGGCTTGTATTACAATTTCGGTATAGTCGGTTAAATTAAATTGCTCTTTAAGGCAGCGGGCTAATTCTGTTAATGTCGAATGTGCCCTTTCGACTTGACCGTTTGAGGTACTGTGTCTTGGGTCTGCGTAATGTAAAGCTAAACCGTTCCTTTGTGCAAAGGATTTAAATTGCGCAGAAGTAAAGCTCGGTTCATTATCGGTCATTATTACCTTGGCTAGAGGGAATTGTTGAAGTAGTTCCATTACTTTATTTTCAATATTTAATTTATTTTGGATTTCTTTAACTACTTGAAATTTTGAATAGGCGTCAATACAAGTTATAATAATGAGACTTTGCGCATAATATATATCGATATGTAAATTTTCGCCCTCTTTAGATGGAATTGGGGCTTCACCAATAGGAATTTTGATTGGGTGTCTATTATATTTGTTTTCATTGCAAATATTACAGTTTTTAATATATTTTTTTAATTTTGAAAATAACTTGGGCCAGTAATACAATCTACATATTTCTTTGTAGTTTTCGTCTAGTCCTCGGTGAGCTCTACTGTGTGTTTCTTCTATTATAATAGCCTTGTCTTCATTGTTTTCTACATCTTGAAGAAATGTCCTTGTGTAAAGGAATTTATTAACGAAGTTTTCTTTTAAAGGTTTTTGAATTATATAAAAGTCTTCAAGTGTACAATGTATACCGACGGTGACATTTGGTTGTAAATATTCTCTTAGAATTGAAACCAAATTTTCCGGAGTGTCATACTCGACAATATGTCTGGTATTATTAAATACGTTAACAGATTCAAGAACTATGAACCTAGCCTTTGTTATTAATAATTGAATCATAAACTGATTTAAGGGTTTTTTTGTTTCTTCAATTCAAATGCCGTAGATACTCTTTTACATATTGGAAGTTCGTTTTTATTTTTATAGATCCCCATTCTGATGTAGCATGAAATTGCCCCTGTGTCAATTAAAATTTTTAGTTTTTTATTTAGCTTACTATTTTTTCGTATTATGTAGGGTAATCCTACTCCGGATTCTCTCCTAAAAAATGGTCCTCTTCGATGTTATTTAAACGCATTGTTCTATTAGCCGGTTGATTAACTGTACCTGTTGGTTGTCTTTTATTTTGTGGTTGACCTTGCTGAGTTGTTTTTGCCTCTGGCTTTTTATACTGATTCCATTTATTTTGGTTATAATTAGTGTTGCTATAATTTTTATAACCCTGATTGTTGTTATATGTTGGCCTATTCTGAACCTGTATGGATTCGTCAACGTCCATCGGTTCTGGTTTGTTCTGTTCAGGTTTATAGGAATTCCATTGATTTTGACTATTTTGTTGGGGATAATACTGTCTACCCTGATTCCAATTTTGATTTTTATTCTGATTATAATTATTTTTATTCTGATTATCGGGTTGATTAAACCTCAAGTTGTTGGTATTCCTATAATTATTATTATAGTTATTATATTTATTTTGCCTGGGTTTATTATTTGAGTTTTGTTGCCCATATTGGTTTGACTCATTAGTCTTGCGTTGTGAAATTATATAATTGTTTGCGAATTGGGCCCTCAAATTGTTGCTTTCTAGTTCTTGTACTATTACCATCGCATTAGGTAAATCTGGTGGATTCATAGAAAATATTACATCTGAAATATGGCCGTTAAGGCCATTTTTGAATACTCGTAGTGCTGTCTTTCTATGTTTTTCATTAAGTTCAGATCAAATTGGCTTATTCCTCCCATGTGTCATAATGGTTTTGTTAATAAGGAGAGTTAATTTTTTATTTACTAAATTATTAAATTCCATAATCGACAGTTTCCCCTGACTTATTACACTTAAGTCCTGCTCTAAAATATGTATTGGTCGTTTGTCACTGAAAACAAAATCAAGTCTTGCCATTATGGCATCAAAATGCAATACGGTTCCATTATGGGTTAGGGCATCATTGGCAATGCCTGTAATTTTATTTCGAAGAATAGATAGTGCCGAAAAGTATTTTTCACTTCCCCTTTTGTATTGTCCCATTGCTACTTCCGCCGATTCTCTCCAACTAACATAGCTATCTTATTCGCCTTTATATTCTCGGACCGACTTAATGATTTCATAAGAAGTATCGCACTTAACGTTTGGATCAACAGCTTCTACTTGAAAATCCTCAACTTTCTTTATATTGTGATTTAATTGTGTCTTTAAACTCGCGATCTCATTCTTCAAAGTATTCAATTCATTATTAACTATTTGTGCTATTAAATCGCTTACATTAAACGTCTGGGTATTAGCCTGGCTGCTAGAAGCCACTGCAGGTAAGGGTGGAGTCATGGTGAGAATTTTTTCAAAGTCGTTGATTAACTCTTCCACCTTGTTTTTATTTAATTTTTTGAAATAAATTCTTAAAAATATAAAACTATAATAAAACAGCTCACTACTTTTCTTCTTCCTTTGATATGGGATGTCTTCTTGCGCTTGATGATCCTGTTTGGGGTCGTCGTAGCACCGCCCCACGGTGGACGCCAATTAATGAGTCGCTTAGTGAATTTTAGAAAAAAATATATTTTTATTTTTTCACTTTTATTATTCACTAGTTTACAAATTTTCTATTAGTGCCGAACTTAATTTTCACTGCTCACAATACTCTATTGGGTCGACCGTTCAATTCGGATGCAAAAACGGACTGCCTCATCAAGGGCCGATTATCTGATAAGCAAACCTCGGTTTAAGAGAATCTAGGGACTTCTCAAGAATTGAATAAGAGAAGGACTCAAGAGAGTCGGAATAAATTGGGTGATGCAATTATTGGTTTGATTGTGGAAATCGATTAAACAGATTACTCTGCAATTTTGGGCCTCGCTGGGTGCTGACCGGATAATAATGTTTACATTTGGAAGACCCGGCTTAGTTTACAGTAGAAGGCCCTCGGCGCAAATGTTTATATTAGAAGGACCGCGGCGCAAGCGCAATTGTTTACAGTAGATGGATGAATTCCTTTTTACAGCAAAGCGGGACAAAATGGGTGCTATCCTATTCAGCGCTCCTGGTGCGATCCAGAACGCATCTTTTGGATTACATCAAGAAGCAATCCAAAAGATGCGTTCTGGATCGCATCTTTTGGAGTGATTCTGGTTGCGATCCAAAAAATGCGTTCTGGATCGCATCTTTTGGAAGGGAAAAATTGAAACCAATCCCGAACGTTTTCCGAAGTTGAAACCCATGGCCGATGCGTGAAAAGGGAGCGCTCCAGGAGCGCTGAATAGGATAGCACCCATTTTGTCCCGCTTTGCTGTAAAAAAGAAGTGTGAAGTTCATCGATCGGGCATGCATGCATCGGTGCTTCGGATGCTATCCATCACCCATTCTAAATGCGTTCCATTTCCGACTGGGCATAAATGCAATGCGTGCTTTCATTGTAAGTGTGCTGCTTCTGTTGGCCACCACTCAAAATGTTACTTTTTTTACAAATGTGCAAATGTGACTTTTTTCGAAGTTCTTCTTAAATCTCGGCACAAATCCACACAATTGGGCCAGTTTTCGTTTAATTTTAAAGTCAATAGATCAGAGCTTAACTTTGCCATTCAGATCAATATGATTGGATAAGTAATGGCAGCGCAGCAGCTCCAATAATGTGTTTTTTAATCGAATGTAAGTCGGCTGTAAATATCCTAAAAACTCGAAATAAATCCTTTGAAAAATCCTAATGGGCACCAACTTACATCCTACCGAATAAAACAAGCCGGGTATGGACCAAATTCATGGAAAATTGGATTTATGGTGGATTTTTAAAGTTAGGATTTTTCCACTTTTTTCGTTTGACAAAGTCCAAATTTATGTTTTATCCCAGGCGGCGACATGTAAACAAAAAACTGTGCCATCGAAATAAAAATTAGTGGCATTTTCGTGATCTAAGGCTCCAGCACTAACAGATTTGCCATCAATTGCTGGGGAGCACTCCAAGAATATTATTTTGTAAACTAGTGTAATCAATGACTTTTAAAGTAAAACTTATAACTGTTACGGTCCATGAAAAACAATAGTCAATATCGTTGAAACCTAAGAAAGCATTTCTTTGACTATAACTTTATTTTTGCTGAACGCAAAAATTCTAATATAGAATCTCTATTTTCGTGTGAGTCACACAAATAAAAAACATGGTGGGTCGGGGATCGAACTCGGTCCTTTTTGTTCGAAGACAGAAGCTCTACAGGCTAGACTACGTCCCACTGTTAATTTTCATGAAATAAACTTCTACTTGACAGGCGGAAAATTTCGTGATCAAAATTTTGTATGGAGATTTTCAATTGGTAGGCTTTTCGATTGAAGTGAGTACTAGGCCTTACTCTTTTATTCGAGCGGAACAAAAAAGTTGACATGTTAAGAAAAGAAGAACAAAATTTTACGTTTTGTATAAGTTATTTTTACTGAAACTTTTAGACCGCAGCGCACCGCCCAAATGTTAAAATATTTTTTTTTGTTTTCGCATACATTTTTTTAGACTCAGACCTTAAAGAAGTCCACCCTAGTGATCATGTTGTTCTGCTGAACGCGACCAGTTTAAATCATTAATGGTTTCCCGTCCAGGCATTGAATAGCAATCGTATTCGAGGTTTTAAATCCTACCGATGCCGAGTCTACCTTGGAATCCATCATCTTCGAAAGTGTCAGAGGTTCCTTGAGCTGAGCGTAGAGACAAGTACTGCTTAAACTGCCTCGCCCACGAGCATTCCCACGGAAGCTGACGCAGTGGTGATCGGTGCAAAACCTGCAACGGGAAGCGCCCGCACAGCACCAGTCTGCTTCTCAGCAGCGTTCACGCCGGCCAAATCCGCCAACTCGAAAAACGCTCGCCCCTCCAATGCGATCAGCATCCTCCGCTTCTAGGCATAGCTCGCGCCGGCAAGATCCGCCAACTCGCAAAGCGCTCGCCTCCCCGCCGCGCTCAACCACATTGACAAGGTGTGAACGACCTGCCGACGGTCATGATCTTCGTGGAGGCCAATGTACCACGACGAGCTGCTTCGAAGCATCCATGAAGTCCGCCTTTCGCCTGCCAACTAACAAGTGGGAGCACTCTTTGTTGAACTTCCGAGAATACATCGCCCGGCCGGTCCGCTCTATAAGTTTCCCTTGTGTTCCTTTTTATCGCCGAGTGGTTTTTTTCTTCCCCACAGCTTGCAACCTCCCACCGCGGTGCAACCACAACACACAATCCAAAACTGCATGGAACAAAGCTGCGAACATTTTTTGTTAAGTGCTAATATTTTATATTTATATATTTATTTTTATTTTTATATTTATTTATATTTATTTATATTTATTTATATTTATTTATATTTATTATATATTTAGACTGACATAGGGGACTGTAGTGCAGCGACTACTTATTTTTGGTAGGCTAACTTAATTTAATATTTTAAATTTTGATTTTTGTTTTTGTACCATGTGTTGCATTTTCAGAAATTTATTATTCTGGGTAATCCTTAAACTGTTGAATTTCTGGCGAAAAGTGCCCTGTGTTGCAGTTAAGTACCTTGGGCTTACTCTGGACAGACGGCTTAACCTGGAAGCAGCAAACTTTTGTTACCTGTGCGGGATAAAAGAGATGGCTCTTCGTCCGCGCAGTGGACTTCGATCTCGGCAAAAACTCGTTTTCAAAGCAACCTTGATGCATAGTAAACATTGGGGTATACACTTCTGGGGCATTGCCTGTAACACGTCTATAAAGAAAATCGAATCCTGCCAATCCAAAATTTTAAAATTTTATGATAAACGCCCCATACTATACAATAAACACTACCCTTTTTTAAGATTTTTGAATTATTCCTGTTTCTTCATCTATCACTAACACTGCCACTCCCTACAGATCAAGACTCGTTTCCCACACAAACAGACTTGCTCTCACACTTTCCAGACCTATGAACAAAAGAAGATTAAGAAGATTGCACCCATCAGACAATCCTTGGACTGCCCGCAAGTGATTGACGCTTTTTTTATTTATTTATTTTAGAAGTAACCCAACAATACAAGCTTCGAGCTTATTTATTAATGCGCTAGTCACACAAACGTATCAATTAAGGTAAACATATTTAACGTCTTTATCTAATACAGCACTTTAAATTGACATTAAATATTTAGGTCGCTTTAAATTGATTAATTTTAATTATTATGTAATAATTTTTGATTATTTTTGACCCCCTGCCCCCCTGGTGTTCAAAAGTAATCTTTCAATATACGAATTTGTTGTTTTAATCTGTGGATTCGAACGGAAATGAAAAGCAATCCTTAATATTGTTTATGATTGGAGTTTGACATGACACATTCGGTTCGTCTACGTTTAAATTATCTCCAACATAATTATTCAAATAACAAGAGAGAGAGAGAGAGAGAAAAATAGCGAGACCAGACCATCTCAAGAAGGAATATCGTACATGCTATTAAATATACAAAATTATTGTGATTAGTTATAGGGTTCCTCAACAACTACCTTTTCTTAAATTGGAATGTTATTTGTGCACGCATATATTGTTGCACGCATTTTATTGTTTATTTTAAAGTACAAAAATGCATATGTACGAATGTATATATATAGTTTAAATATGTTTACCTTAATTGATACATTTTGTGACTAGCGCGGGGTACATACACATTTTGATTTAGAATTTCATCCATTAGGTGATCCGTTATTTTATTCTAATTTAATCATTACATACTTATGTACATGCCAATTTGTCGATGTGTGTGTGTGTGTCATTGCGTTTCTTACATTCAAATGTGAGACTGAAAGTTTTTCCATTGAAAACCAATTTAAATTTTTTTTAAATCAAAACGAACCTTTTGCATTTTACGGTTTGGGTACAAACTTTGACTTAGAATTGCGTCAATTAGATAATCCGTTCTGGTATCCAAATAGTAAAATTTGGATCAGGTGTTTCCAAACCATAAAAAAACATCTCTTTCGCTTCAAATGACTCTCTCTCCACTCTCTCGCTCTGCTTCTGCTGACGTTGTTTTTGTGAGAGCTGTGTTCGGAATTCGTTCGTGAGTGCTGCGAACTGCCGAAGCAAAGAAAACAAGCTATTGATCATTACAATCCACCAACAAATTAATTTGATATGCATTTTTGAAGCTTTCGACAATGGTGTTTTTTGGCCGTTTACAGCTGTTAACTGACACAACAGGGCTCTAACAGGGCTGCAATACCTGTTTTTCCCAACGTAAAAAATCGATATAAAATAGAACCATTTATTGATTTTTTAGTTGATGTTCTTGTTAGTTGATTAAAGAAGTATCTTTAAGTACAGTTATAAAAATAATTAGGCGTGTATTTTTAACGAAGCCATTTATGCCAGCATTTTAAAATTTTTTTTCTATTTTTTTAAACTTTGACGAAGTGTAGCTGTGTATAAGAAAGTTAGAAGGCATTCTATTACCTGTAAAATGAGTCTTTGATGGCCAAAATCGGTTTACCACAACTCAAGTTAGAAATTAATAAAGTGTCAAAAACGTTTTTTACACTTAAAAAAAATTGGTTACATAAAAAAAATTGTAAATGCCCATTTCTTAATCAGAAAGACGTATCCTACCAGAAAACAAAGGTTTCCTTCATGATATATTTCATCGATTTTTTTTTGTAAACTGGTGTAATTTGAGATATCGGACTTGTCTCCTTTTTTAAACAAAGGAACAATGAAGGATTCCTTCCATATGGATGGAAATCTTACTTGACTTAAGGACAATTTAAATAACAATGTTAAGGTAAGAGCAAGATAGGATGAGCAATTCCTAAGTATACAGCTAGGTATTGTGAGGAGTTTAATAACTCCCCACAAATAGCAGCAGCAAGAATAACGGATCGCCGGCCGCATACCAGTTACGCGGCGAATTAGCGTAGTAGCAGCGCGGCGAAGAGAGTGTGGAGAAGGAGAGTTTGGAGAGGGAGAGAGTGGAGACATCAAGTTGGAGAGAGAGAACTCTGATGGAGAGAGTTTGGAGAGTGAGAGTCGGGAGAACAAGGGTGCAGAGAGAGAGAGAGTGGAGACTTCTCTGGCAGAGCGAGAGTGCCGGGTGCAAAAGGAATTAACGGAACGGCACCGGACTTTGGACTCTGCCGTGGACTTTGGACTAGGAGTTCAAGTAACACATCTCAGCAACCGAGCGGCACACAGGCGTGCCGCATGCATCATTGGAATCAGCGGGACGGCAGCAACAAGCAAAACAACAACTGAAGGCCGTGTGCGAAGTGCAAGGGAATCAAACAGGAACCGTGGACTTTGGACCTGGATTGGAGAGTTGCCGCGGGCAGAGCGCAAAAGGAAATAACGGAACTGCGCCGGACTTTGGACTCTGCCGTGGACGTTGGACAAGGGCCACATCTCCGGAAAGGAGCGACACACAGGCGTGCCACATGCACCATCGGGAGCAGCGGAATGGCAGCAACACGCAGAACTAAAAGCGAAGGCCGTGCGGGGAGGACAAGTGAGTCAAACAGGAACCACGGACTTTGGACCCGGAGTGGAGAGATGCCGCGGACAGAGCGCAAAGGGGAAATAACGGTACCCGGAGGCCCTATAAAGCCGCCGGGCGCTGGCAGCTGAGAGAGTCGATCACGAAGAGTCAATCTATCAAGATCAGTCCAGATAATCCAAGTGAACAAGTCAGCCAGTACAGTGAACAACCAGTGAACAACAACAAGTCGAGTCGCCGGAAGCAACGCCGTGGAAGCCTACAAGGAGCAAGATCGCTAGGTCGAGACGTTCGGGATTGGATCACCAGGAATCTCCGAATTGAGACACAGGTAGCTGAGGTCCAGAGGGCATCACACGGCTAGGTCAAGGCAATCCGTTTCTCATTCCTGTCCCAACTAAATCCTCGCTTCCTGCCTGGGGGGTCGATCAGAGTTTGGGCGGTGTAAGCCTGCGACAAGAAATCGTGAACTCGGGGAGAAACCTATCTAGACCCAGTGTACCTTGCCAAGCAGGTCCTGGCGCGATCAGCCAGAGGGAGATCGGTCAATCGTTTGTGGTCTCGAGTGGAGAACTCCAGAAGAGCCCTGCGGTTTGAGTCGTGTAGTCCCGGAGCGGCGTTTGTCTGAACCCCGAGTGAAACGAGCCAGAAGGGAGATCGGTCGATCGTTAGTGGTCTCAAGTGGAGAACTCCAGAAGAGCCCTACGGTTGAGTCGTGTAGTACCAGATCGGCGGATGACCAAGATCCCGAGGACCAGAAGCCACGCTACGTCCAGCCGCGCAGCCAGTACACCCAGAAGAAGACCGAAGGACATCGTCAGTAGCAGGCCAGCCAACGCATCGCGACAGATTGAGCTACGAGGAAACGTCACGGACGATAAGCCGAAGGGTGAAGCTAGGGCGGAACGTTCGTTTACACTAGGCGTAGAAGCGAAGTGAAGCGCTCGGCAGTATCCCTGCGTAACTTGGACTGCCAGCGCGATCTGAGTGAAACACTAGTGGGACCATCCGGGACAGAGCAAGGGACAGGCGGCGGTCCATCGACAAGAGATAATCCTGGCGGCCTCTGTTCACCCTAGTCTGAGAACGGTGACGCTTCCCTAAACCCGCGCAGCTGATCTCCTGGCGAGTCTAAGGCGCTACGAGTAGCGGTCGATTCTACGCAGCAGAGATGAGCCGCGCCGAGCATCTTCGGGGAGCTTCAAGGATCGTCGAGGGAGCTACAGGGAGCTACAAAACCAGAGCACCCACTTAACGGGAAGAGCAACAAGCCATCAAGGAGACCAGGGGTCGTCGACGGTCACGAGTGGCATCCTCAAGGCCAGCCGAGCCTACAAGATCAATTTACTACTACACCCGCAATAAACCCACTAAGAACCCGTGAATTCTGTGCTTTCTCACTGATCTACTGGGCGGTCACGTTTATGTAAATTTGGTGGGACGAACACACAACCTTGCTGAGCTAGCCGCACGAATCTCGTAGCGAGCAGACTTAAATAATCAGTTCGTTACAGTATTTATCAGGACCCGTTGAAAATGAGAGCTGGAGAGTATCAAGACTCTGTAGAACATCAAAAACATTAATTACTGGTTTGAAGATAGAGTTCAAATGAGGTAGATGGTATGGATAATCTATATTAATAACACTATTGCATTCCGTATATGTCGATTGAAAAAAATCTGCGAATAAGTGGGAAATATCATTGTCATCAGGTGCTACATAATTATTGAGAAAAAGAGGAGGGAAGCAGTTAGATTTCTTGTTTTTGAAATCACGCTTACAACGAGACAGGTAATTTTTATAACAGTCAGAATTGTACTGAATAAATTCCGCCTTAGCCGAACAATATTTAGCAAAGTCTGCCTGCAAGCCGAATATTTTGAACCGTTTGAAAAATGTCTAGTTTTTTTATTCTTTAGATAAGATAGTTGACGGGTAAACCATGGAGAGCTGCAAGAATTCTTCATGGAGGAAAGAGGGACATGTACATCAAGTAGACGGTAAAGGACATCATAAAAGTACCCAACCGCATCATCAACAGGAAGGTAAACTAAATAGGACCAGCTTACTCTAAAGATTCCACTAGTTTAGCATAATCAGTCCTTCTAAAACACAAACTAGGCTGTACATTTATTACCGTCCTAGGATTAATAAAAAAAACCATTAATACAGAGCTGAAGGGTTGGATATCAATCTTCAGGTAAGATAGTGGAGGAATACGACTAACTTCAGCATCGCTACTATCAAAAACAAAGATTAAGTCAAGAAGACGACCAATATGATTGGGAATCCTGTTAACTTGCTGTAAAGATAGTTCAACAAGACCATCAATAAAATCATGTTGCATCCTAGGAATCATTGCCAATAAGTCATTACTCTCCAACCAAGAAATATTGGGAAGTTTAAAGTCACCGAGCACAGCAAGTTGGTCAATTTCAGCAAGCAACAAGGAGATAGAATGTATGGCGGACAGGTGCAATAGATACACGTTAAATTCAGAGCCAGGTGGTATATAGGAGTAAGTTAGAAAAATGCTAGTTTTTGGGAAAGATAATTTTACGGAAATAAATTCAATACATGATGATTCAGAAATATCACTCAACGGGTCAGACAATCTTTCCAATAAACAAAAAATTATTAGGCAAAATCTCGCTATCGTGTACGGATGGGTTAAGCCAGGTCTCAGTGAATACGATAACATTGGCTTCAAAAATTGAACTGTTTTTATAAAGCGTAGAGAGCTTATTAAGAAGCCCCCGAACATTCTAATAGTGAATTAGGAAATTTAGGTTTTTGAATTTAAAGTAGAGCTTGGCGTCGACGAGGAAGTGATGGAAAGGGAGATATTTATAACCGTTACTCGTAGAGTAAAAGGGTATATTTTATTCGTGCAAAAGTGTAACAGCTAGAAGGAAGCGTTTCCGACCCTATAAAGTATATATATTCTTGATCAGGGTCAAACGCCGAGTCGATATAGCCATGTCCGTCTGTCCGTCTGTCTGTCTGTATAAACGCTGAGATCTCGGAAACTACAATACAAAAGCTAGAGGGTTGAGATTTCCCACACATGTTCTTGGGCTTCCTACGCAGCGCAAGTTTATTTCAAAAAGGTGCCACGTTCCCTCTAACGCCCACTAACGATTTTAAAATGTGTCTGGCGCCCAGATTTCCGAGAAGTATAAATGCAATTTTGTTGTGTATATTTATACCTATCGAAATGTAGAAGACATTTTTTAAATCGGACCATTCATTAAAAAGTTATTCGCAATCAAAAAACATTCCCTCGCACTCCCTTTAGCTGAGCGACGGGTATTAGATAGCCGGGACACAAACCCGACTATAGCGTTCTCTCTTGTTTTATTTATGGAGAACAGCTTATCCGGAACAAGTATTTTAAATGTTTAAAATTATATTTGGTGACGTCTATACTATTTTGATTGGGAAGGGAGAGGTTTGTGACAATATGATGCATCACGTCATTTACTGTTAGTGCTGCATTCAACCTAGACACAAAAATAGATTTCCTAGGTACCATGACAGTGAGTGGTACCGGAGAAGAGAGAGCTGGGCTATGGCTGTTCTTCCTAGGGATCATGCTAGAAAGTGGGACAGGAGGAGGTGCAAGGGTATAAGCTAGAGGCAGGGGCAAGGCAAGGGTATTAGCTAGAGGCAGTACAAGGTGCGGCAGAGCCCCCGAAGTGACAGCAGCTGGTGACCGGTTAGTAGGCCTAAATGAGTCAGGCGAAACTACATTGTGCGAATCTGGCAGAGATTTCACCCTGGCATCAGTCGTTGATGACTCGTTCCCGTTGGGATCGTCCTCATTGCACGACACATAGCTTGCAGTGGGGCTGGGAAGAGAGAGGTTGCTCGAGAGATCTGGAACATGTAAAGAGACATTAGGCAGTGTAGGACTACGATTTATATTTAATGATACTTGATTAAGAATAATCCGACCTTTAAAGTGGGAGTCGAAAACATTAAACCGACTTAATAAGTCCGTAAATCCAGCACGTAAAGATTGGAACTCCAGCTCCATTTGCCTCATAAATGCTCTAATGTTGGGAGATGTAGCAGAGCAAAGGGTGCGAGAGAGCGCCAAAACAACAATGTAAATAAGAAACAACAACAATGCACAATGCACTGGCGTCGTTTACTATTTTCAATCGAGTATTACCAAAAAAGAGTAGATGTCGATTTGCGTCATGTTCCCCCAGCCCAAACCATAAGACCTAAAATTCTGGAAAAAATTGGGGCTGAATCGTGTGTTAGAGGAGGTGTGCACTAAGAAAGGATTTTTTGAAATTCGGCTCCTAAGGACTCTCGAAAAATGCGAAATTGCGGGATTAAAACATGAACCATTCCCACAGTTTTCAACCAAACAAGTTGATATTTTTATTTTAAGCATTATTTGTGGAAATTTTTGAAAGCTCAGAAGATGAGCCCCAAACGACTTCCGGTTGGGGCACTTAATTAATTTTTCCGCACCGATTATGCGATCGGATCCGTTTTTGGTTTAATATGTGGAGCTATGCCATACAATCAGTAAGGTATTTTTTTTTTTTGGACCCACGGTTGATTTTATATGATTTTTTTTGTAAGTTTGTGGGGGTTGCGGGGGGCCTTTTTGGCCGCGCGTTGTTTTTGTTTTTTGTATGCTTCGGCAGTTCGCAGCACTTACGAACGAATTCCGAACACAGCTCTCACAAAAACAACGTCAGCAGAAGCAGAGCGAGAGAGTAGAGAGCAGAGAGAGAGTCATTTGAAGCGAAAGAGATGTTTTTTTCTGGTTTGGAAACAACTGATCAAAATTTTACTATTTGGATACCAGAACGGATTATCTAATTGACGAAATTCTAAGTCAAAGTGTGTAGCCAACCCGTAAAAAGCATAAGGAATTTTCGTTTTGATTTAAAAAAAAAATTAGATTAATTTTCAAGGGAAAACGTTCAGTCGTCAAATTTGAATGTAAGAAACGCAATGAATCACACACATCGACGAATTGGCATGTACATAAGTATGTAATGATTAAATTAGGATAAAATAACGGATCACCTAATGGATGCAATTCCAAATCAAAATGTGTAGATTTCATGAATAAAAAAATTAGTTCCATTTAAGATTTAATTTTTAGAATTCGTTTTCCATCAGAAAAATCGTCAGAATTTTTGCATTTTCAACTTTGGCGTTGAATTTCAAAGACCAAACCATAAGACCCCAAATTCTGGAAACAATTGGGTCTGAATCGTGTGTTATAGGAGGTGTGCACTAAGAAAGGTTCTTTTTTTAAAAATTTGGCTCCTAAGGACTCCCAGGACTCTCGAAAAATGCAAAATTGCTTGATTAAAACATCAACCATTCCCACAGTTTTCAACCAAACAAGTTGATATTTTTATTTTAAGCTTTATTTGTGGAAATCTTTTCCGCACCGATTATGCGATCGGATTCGTTTTTGGTTTAAAGTGTGGAACTATGCCATACAATCAGTAAGGTATTTTTTTTTTTTTTGGGACCCACGGCTGATTTTATATGATTTTTTTTGTAAGATTGCGTTAAAGGCGGGGGGAAATTGTTGGAAAATTTCGTCTCCAAAAGGCTCACACGTCATATTACATCCACAGTTTTCACTAAAAAGAGTTGGAGCTTTATGTGCGTTTTTTTTTTAATTTTCCTTATTTCCGAAAATATTAAACTCCTGCTGTTGATCCCCAGCCGACATTGGACCACTTCCTTTTTTGTTTACCTACCGATCCTGCGGGCGGATCCGTTTTTCGCTTAAACTATTTTGTCCGTAGCCTTTCATAGGTGTGTGTTATTATTTTTTATTTATTCTTTTTAAGTTTTTAAGGTTTTTGGGGGTTAGATCTGTTCGAAAAAAAACAGTAAAGAAAATAGTAAGAGTTTTTCTCTGCATTCGCTTAGTTAACCAAAATGATAAATTTAGGCTACCCGAACGGTGGAGTTAAGGTGGGAATAAGGTGAGGTTAGTGCGGGGTTAAGTTGCGATTAAGGAGGTATTAGATAGATTAGGGTAAAAGTAATGTAAAGAAAGAGTGAAAGTGAGAAAGGTAAGGTTCGTTTGGACTTTAGCGATTATAAGGTGGGTCTAGGTGACAAACAAGTTTTAATAAGAAAAGGTGAAGTTAAAGTAAGTAAGGAACATTTTTTTTCAGGTGAGACTAAAGTTAGGTTAGCTAAGAAGAGGAAAAACTTGTGTTAAGGTGAAAACAGCATTAAGGTGCTAAAAAAGTGTGCCAAAGGTGAGAATAAAATAGGTGGGGTTAAGGTGAAGTAATATTAGGGTTAATGCGGTGTTAAGGTAAGGTATGTTATGGTTAGGAGGATATGGATAGAATATTAGTGCGTTCTAGGTGGGTTTACTGTTTAGCTAAGGTTAGGCGGGATTTTACTCGGATATTCTTTGCTAAAAGTAGCGGACAACGTCGCTTTGGGTATTGCTAGTATATTAATAAAGATAATGGTTTTAACACAAATAAATAACACTATGCAGCATCAAAAATATACCTCGATGGATGCTATATTTTTGGATTCGTTACGAATTCCCAAGTTAAACTGCGTTTTCCAAAAAGTTCCCCGACGCAATTCTTAGCAAAAGGACCTCAAAGTTCGAAAAATGCTTTCCGGAGCTCTCAGAGGCAAACGGATTCATGGTTTGATTCGATATTGAAGTTTTTTAAAGATACACTATTTATCATTCAAAGCCCATACTCAGAATAATTTTAGGATTTTTATTAGGGAAGAAACAAATTTTAGAAAACATAGTCAAAAACATAAGATACAGCTGCGGTCAAAATGGTAGTAGTGTTGCCGCCCTGTGTTTTTAAAGGTTTGTGAGGATACACAAGCCAAACAATTTCATAAATTGGAAGTATAATTTTAAAGAATGTGTCATGAAAGTTTCACGAAGAAATTCACCTTTTGCAGTGGATATATTAAAGTACTTTAAATGCGTTTTTCTCGAAACCATGTTTTTCCCAGCTGTGGATCGAGAATATCAATAAGTAATGCATCGATCAACGTTAAACATTTACAGACATGTTTCTAATGAAAATAACCACTGCCTGAACCTACTTAATGTTGAAAGTTGTAGGTATAAAGAAACACGACAAGCAGATCTATCGTTAGAAATTAATCAGTGATCAGGTATCATGTTGTTTCTCTGAACGACCATTGCCATTTATATTTTTAAAGGTTAGACAATTTTGTTACACCGATTCCGGTTCCCCAATATATATGCAAAAAATGTTGACAAAAATCGCTGCTATTGTAATGTAATTCTTCAAAAATCAATTTTAATGGATTAGTTTTATTTATATGGTACCATATTCATTTTAAGGAATTGATTTCCTTTTCACATGTTTTATATGCGGCGCCGATTCCAAATCCAGCGCCAACCAATGAGGGCCATGCTCGTCTTTTAAAAAATAACAAGGACACAGCTGATCCAATGAAAAGGCCACCACCTGAAATAAACCTTAATATCTTTAGTTTTATGTTAATAAATAATTAATTAATGGTAATGTAATTATATATTTTATTTACACTGAGATTTAGAGTTAATGTAATGCAGGGTTTCGTCATCCATTTCCTTTTTTTCCAATATGCATAACAATATGGTTATTGCTGAGTGTTATGTGAAACTCAAATCACTTTATCCGTAAATTATTCGTAAAAGAAAACAATTTTTCGCTTTAACATTTGCATTTGTTTTAACATTTAGAACTAATGTTTCTTATATCGAGCTGTTTAGCACCATGTAAAATTTACAGGACTTTAAACCAGCGTTTTGGGACAGACTGACAAGCTCAAAAACTGACAAACAGAATACAATATACGAGGGGCATTTATCCCCACCGACCCCAGCAGCTCCAAATTTCGAAATTTTTACATTTTCACTTTCACCGCTCTCTCTTCCAAGCCAATTGATTTTCCTTAAGTCTTGGTATGCAATCCTTTAAGTTTTTTCAATACCTTTCGGTTGGTGTATCACTCGTTATGATCGGACCATCACAGAAGATTTTCAATTCTGCGGCTATATAATAGTAGTCGCCTTCGCACACTCTCCTGGTTCGCTTCGTCACTACGTGGACTGCCGTCCACAGTGATAAGATTTTTTAGATCTGTTCGAGTAGTTGATGTACTCGACTTTATGTATGACACAGGCCGACCAAATTTTGCATGTTTCGGTGTCCAGGCCTGCCACCATTTTATTTCGATAAATGAGGCTTTTCTAAGCAAAATTTGTCCAACTGCTCTGGTATTTGCGGTATTTTTAATTAAAGAAAATCACAATTTTTCTTCGTCTTTTGGGAATATCTTCAAGAGCGGTCAACCCGTTTTGGTAATCTTTTCGGAATAAAATAGTTACATGTCTCTTTTATACGGTCGTTTTTGAAAATTCAATCTTACTTAACCACAACAGAAGGTGGGCTCATTCAAAATTTCAAAGTCACAGCAAAGTTCAAAAATTCTTATTTTTAAACAGCATTTAAAAATTAAAGCCACTCATCAATTGTGTTGGAGTTTTTAAAATTAATTTTTTAACTTCCTTCCCAGTGACGATTCACAAAGTGTGCCCAAACCTGTCAATATTTTAAATAACATAATTCTATACGGTCTAAGTAGTTTTGGCTTTGTATATAAGCACATGGGAGTAGTCTACGATTTTTTGGGGTTGAAATGCCTGACTTGTAATTTTCCTACAGCTTTTAACTTTCGCCATGTATAAACATGTTTAAGGCAAGGGTAACTTGTGCTCAAAAATAGTTACGAGTTACGTAAAATAGAAAATAAATTTCGATAGTTCATATTATCAAATAAAAACACCTCTTAACGAGGTAAAAAACTAGTGACGATCGCACCTTCAACATACAAAAGTTCTGATATCAACATTTGTGACGAAAAATTATTACACTCGTCATTAAATACACTTTCTAAAATTTTCTCATTCGGCCCGCCCAAGCAAACTTTTTAAGCCTTTTTCCCTTCACAGGCATTTTCTATTGCAGCGTGCCGAAGAGGAAAATTTTAGAAAGTGTATTTAATGACATTTTTAATGCTTTTTAAATTTACCTCGATTGATGCTATATTTTTGGATTCTTTACGAATTCCCAAGTTAAACTGCGTTTTCCAAAAAAAAATCCCCGACGCAATGATTCTTAGCAAAAGGACCTCAAAGTTCGAAAAATGCTGAAATTGGCCAACTTTCCGGAGCTCTCAGAGGCAAACGGATTCATGGTTTGATTCGATGTTAAAGTTTTTTAAAAGATACACTCTTTATCTTTCAGTTTTAGTTTTAGGATTTTTATTAAGGGAGAAACAAATTTTAGAAAACATAGTCAAAAACAAGAGAGAACGCTATAGTCGGGTTGGTGTCCCGACTATCTAATACCCGTCACTCAGCTAAAGGGAGTGCGAGGGAGATGGATATATAACACTTTTTTTGATTACGAATAACTTTTTAATGAATGGTCCGATTTGAAAAATGTCTTCTACATTTCGATAGGTATATTTATACACAACAAAATTGCATTTATACTTCTCGAAAATCTTTAAAGGTGTGGGCGCCAGACACATTTTAAAATCGTTAGTGGGCGATTATGGGCGTTAGAGGGGCGTGGCGCTCGGCTGAAATAAACTTGCGCTGCGTAGGAAGCCCAAGAATATGTGTGTGAAATCTCAACCTTCTAGCTTTTGTAGTTTTCGAGATCTCAGCGTTCATACGGACAGTCGGACGGACAGACGGACATGGCTAGATCGACTCGGCTAGTGATCCTGATCAAGAAATATACTTTATAGGGTCGGAAGCGCTTCCTTCTAGCTGTTACATACTTTTGCACGAATGCAATATACCCTTTTACTCTTCGAGTAACGGGTATAAACATAAAAGCATACAGCTGTTTTTAAAGGTTTGTTGTTGTAATTTATTTTCTCCTGGTAATATTGTATCGATTATAATTGTACTATTAGACTAATTGGATAAGAAAAGTGACAACAACACAACTTTTAAAAACACAGGGCGGCAACACTACTACTATTTTGACCGCAGCTGTATGCTTTTATGTTTTTTGACTATGTTTTCTAAAATTTGTTTCTCCTTTTGCTAAGAATCCTTGCGTCGGGGAACTTTTTGAAAAACGCAGTTTAACTTGGGAATTCGTAACGAATCCAAAAATATAGCAACCATCGAGGTAAATTTTTGATGCTGCATAGTGTAATTTTTCGTCACAAATGTTGATGTCAGCACTTTTGTATGTTGAAGGTGCGATAGTCACCAGTTTTTTACCTCGTTAAGAGGTGTTTTTATTTGATATCAGAAGTTTTTTACTTTTGCTCTCATAGGAGCTAATATATACCCTTATGTAAATTGTTCAACCCGTTACTCGTAGAGTAAAAGGGTATATTGTATTCGTGCAAAAGTGTAACAGCTAGAAGGAAGCATTTCCGACCCTATAAAGTGTATATATATTCTTGATCAGGGTCACTAGTCGAGTCGATCTAGCCATGTCCGTCTGTCTGTCCGTCTGTCTGTCTGTCCGTATGAACGCTGAGATCTCGGAAACTACAAAAGCTAGAAGGTTGAGATTTCACACACATATTCTTGGGCTTCCTACGCAGCGCAAGTTTATTTCAGCCGAGCGCCACGCAGAGGGGACGCCCATAATCGCCCACTAACGATTTTAAAATGTGTCTGGCGCCGACACCTTTAAAGATTTCCGAGAAGTATAAATGCAATTTTGTTGTGTATAAATATACCTATCGAAATGTAGAAGACATTTTTCAAATCGGACCATTCATTAAAAAGTTATGCGTAATCAAAATGATTTTATATATCCATCTCCCTTGCACTCCCTTTAGCTGAGTGACGGGTATAAGATAGTCGGGACACCAACCCGACTAAAGCGTTCTCTCTTGTTTTTAAACTATTGTATTTAAACGAATTAAGTTAAAAAGGCGTTTAAGTATTAAAATATTAGTATTAAAATACCTTTTAAACGAGGTATACCACATGTCTGTAGCTTTAGTGGTTCAGAAGTTACGAACTTGAAATTTAGCTATTTGTAGCTGTTTTCCCGCTAAAGTAGCGGGTTTTTACAAAAGTCGTAAAACAAAAGTTTCCTATATAAAACTGCTTAAAACAATTTAAATGATTCCATGACCCTAAAATACAGTTTGGATACGCTCCCACAAAATTCAATACTTGGGCAGCGAACGTTGTTCTGAGCTGGCAAAAGTGGCTACTTTTGTTTTTGAATAACTGTTGAATCTGACTTTTTACAATAGCTGATATTTCACGGATTTTATGCCAGTGGTTTCAAAGTGGGATCTCTCTTGAGGAATTAGCTATGAATTCTTTTGTACCTTTTTGTAGTAGTATATGCTTTGGAAAAAATTAATAAATCAACGAAAAGAATTCATAGATAATTCCACAAGATAGATCCAACTTTGAAACCAGTGGCATAAAATCCGTGAAATATGATGGCGGTCGGCCATGGTTCTATTGTTTTGCTATAAAAACAAGTATGCTTTTCTATCGTCTGATATAAAAATCATATACGTACACTTTTCCCTTATTTCAAAATAAGACGAATTTAAAATTCCAGAAATCAGTAATTTGGTATTATACGGAACTGTTTATCACAACTGTCCTCGATGGACAGCGATTTCTTGAGAACTCTCATAACCATGGATGACCACATGTGTATTTATACCCGTTACTCGTAGAGTAAAAGGGTATATTGTATTCGTGCAAAAGTATGTAACAGGGAGAAGGAAGCGTTTCCGACCCTATAAAGTATATATATTCTTGATCAGGATTACTAGCCGAGTCGATATAGCCATGTCCGTCTGTCTGTCTGTCTGCCCGTATGAACGCTGAGATCTCGGAAACTACAAAAGCTAGAAGCTTGAGATTTCCCACACATATTCTTTGGCTTCCTACGCAGCGCAAGTTCAGCCGAGCGCCACGCCCACTAGTACGCCCACAGTCGCTTTAAAGGACTTTTAAACAAGGGTATAAAAAGCCTGGCGCCCACATCTTTACAGATTTTGTAAAAGTTTAAATGCCATTTTGTTGTGTTTATTAATACCTATCGAAATTTTAAAATCGGACAATCCATTAAAAAGTTATGAACAAAAAATTAAATGGCCACTAGATGGCGCTAACGACTGCGTATCTCCATCTCCCTCGCACTCCCTCTAGCTGAGTAACGGGTATCCGATAGTCGAAGTTCTCGACTATAGCGTTCTCTCTTGTTTTATTATGATACTCAGAAGAAATCGCGGTCCAAGGAGGATTATATATTTTAACCATTCTTTAAGTCTTTTCTCAGCGACACAATAATCCGTATATAGCAAAAACTACTTGTTTAATACTGAACAAGTAAGAGTGCGCCGCTGGCAAAATTTTTTTTTAGAAAAAATCGAGCGATGTTTTCTTAAATTTTTTTTTCGCTTGCGGCGCATTCTTTCTCCTACTTTCTTTTTTATATGCACTATTTTCAAATACTTCCTATTCGGGAATACTTCAGCATAGAGATTTTTAAATTACCTAAATGGTGGTGTGGAAGTGTTCATTAAAACTATTGAAAAAAAATTGTTTTTTAATTCTACATTTTTTTGTATAGGAACTCATTTAAACAATTAAATAATTTTATAGGAACTCATTTAAACAATTAATAAATTTTATAGGAACTCATTAAAACGTAAATACTTTGATTGAAAATATGAGAAAAGCACCCTCGATTTTCTAGCAAATCCGCGAACTTTGAAATTCAATTACAAAAGAACCATGGCCGACCGCCAAGTTCTTTTTACACGTAAATTTTTAAGAAATAGGGGTCCATTGAGGATAGTTTTTTTTTTGCGAATTTCGGGGGTGAGTCCGCTAATCTAGAGTATTAGCCTCATTTCATACATCATAACACAAATTCCCCTTATAACAACTCACAAAATCTTAAATTTGAAATTACTCACAGGTCCAGTAAAAGTCATTCAATTAATTCTAAAAATCGATTCCTGAGCGATTTATCTTCAAAAGCAAGAAAGAAAGCTAGCTTGCAGATCATTCCTATTAACTTACAAAATCATTAAATTTAGATTTACTTGCGTATGTGTTACAACAATTTTTATTTAAGCTGCTTTCGTATTATTTTGGCCTTAATTTGTTGATCCTTCTAATGGCAGCTTTATCACTATGGACGGCAGTCCATGTAGTGACGAAGCGCACAAGGAGAGTGTGCGAAGGTGACTACTAGATATAGCCGCAAAATTGAAAATCTGCTGTTACAGTCGGATCGTAATGAGTAATACATCAATCGAAAGGTATCGCAAAAACTTAAAGGATTGCATACCAAGACTTTAAGAAAATCAAGTGGCTTGGGAGGGAGAGCGGTGAAAGTAAAAAAGAGAAAATTTCGAAATTTGGAGCTGTTGGGGCTGGTGGGGATAAATGCCCCCTCGTATTATTTTAGTTGTGTTCCCATTGAAAATACCCATAAAATGAGGTCATATGATAAAATCTGATGCTCCGTTCAAAAGTTATAGCCAATAGAAGATTTTCTTCTTCTTCCCAAAATTAAAATTTAATTCTGTTTGTCAGTTTTTGAGCTTGTCAGTCTGTCCCAAAACGTTAGTTTAAAGTCCTGTAAATTTTATATGGTCTTAAACAGCTTGATATAAGAAACATTAGTTTTACCATTTTTGGAAAAACTCGCTAGTTTAACGGAAAAACAGCTATAAATGGCTAAATTTCGTAAGCCCATAACGTGCGAAATGCTTAAGCTACAGACTTGTGCATTACCCCATATTAAAGGTATTTTAAAATACAATAAACCCCTCCTTAACACAATTTACGTTAATGGGACGTTCCATATCAACCCAGTCACCCCCTTTTTTTTTTTTGTTTTGATTGCAAAGCCCCTTTCTTTCAATATTTTACCTCATACCTATTTGGTCAATGTTACCACTCTTACGCCGTATATTCGCGTTGAAAATAAAACACAAAATCATTTTTATCCTGCGAACGGAAGACACAATTGCCATGGTTCAAAAGCAGAAAAATCTGGCTTTCCATGGCCGATTACGAGATAAAATATGTATTTTATTAGACCGTAGATGGCCAAACGATGGCGTTTTTAAAGTCTAAAAGTAGAATTTCGTCCAAAGGGCCAGTCTGCAAAAATACCATTATATTTTTCTCAAAAAGCCCCAAATTTCACGGATTTTATGCCACTGGTTTCAAAGTTGGATCTATCTTGTGGAATTATCTATGAATTCTTTTCGTTGATTTATTAATTTTTTCCAAAGGATATACGATTATTTTACATTACTTATTAGTTCTTTCTGACAGTTAACTACTACAAAAACGTAAATGGGATCCTCGTTACATATGTAAGTATGTATGTAGGTATGTGTATGTACCTACTTTTGTATCATATGTTCATGTGGGTTACATAAGTCTTTACTTACATCCTTTAACTAATGTGTCCGAGACACAACGGTCCCATCGTTTACCAATTTTTTCTTCAAAAAAAGCCTCATTAGTCATTTCTCTTATACTTTTTTCTTAAAGCCTTTTATAGAAAGATATAGTTACTTAGTTATTTAAACAATTGTCCATTTAAACAGTATGACTGCGTATCGCTTTATAAAACACATCAGCAACCATCGATAAGTCCATAAGTATTTATCGTATGTGTTGTGAACGGTTTCCACTATTCGGTATTTTGCTATATTTTATATGTAGATCTTTTCAAGTAAGGGTATTCCCTAATTGCCCCTTCCCACAGGGAGCCATCCACCATCCGATAAAAGTTCCATATGGTTTTCCCATTTTGAAAATTGTTTTCTTTTATGCCCTCTGCTCATTATGGACGCGTCGCGTTTGCAGCCATTTACCGTTGAACGCGCCCAAATGCCATACAAAACTTGTTGCGTAGATGGGGAGGGGAGGGTGGAAAATTGTAGCGTTTTGTCATATTGTTCAAAGATAAATCGATTCCTCACTTCAAATAATTTGTTAAATAATAATCAGTCAGGTTTTCGAAATCAGAGAAGCTGCACGACTGCTATTATCAAGATTGTTGAGGAAATACGAAGGGAAACTGATGAAAGCAAAATAACTTTTTTAACATTGCTGAACTTTAGTAAGGCATTTGATACAGTGAACCACAAAATATTAATACTAAAGCTGAAGAAATTATTTAAATTTTCTGACACATCATCTAATGTCATCCTAGATCACAAATAGAAAGCAAGCTGTTGTTATAAAAGAAAATACATCAAATTTTGAAACATCCTATCGTGGTGTTCCTCAGGGATCGGTATTAGGGCCATTATTGTTTTCGATGTATATTAATGATCTATCTAATGAATTGTCTATGTATAACGTACATATGTATGCGGATGATGTTCAATTATATGTTAGTCGACCGTTGAGTTTAGTTAATGAATGTATCAATTTGTCTAATATATGTTTGTTTAACGTTGATAACTGGGCTACAAAGAATGGCTTGAGCTTAAATCCTAAGAAATCAAAGTGCTTGGTCATCTACAAGAAAAATATAAACACAAATGATTTTCAAAAGCTTAGAATGGGAGATGTAGAATTGGACTTTGTTGAGAAAGCAAATAACCTGGGCATATTGTTCAACAAAACCCTGTCATGGAATGATCATGTCAGAGCAGCCACAGGAAAAACATATGGATTGTTGCGACAATTACATGCGACACAAACTTTTTTGCCTACTTCTATCCGGTTATTACTCGCTAAAACTTTAGTTATACCGACTCTTTTCTATGGAGTTGAAGTTTTTGGTACCTGTGATGTAGCAAGTCGACATAAAATAAAAGTGACATTTAATAATATAGCCAGATACATATACCAATTGGGTACGAATGACCATGTTACTGAAAGCGCAAAAAAAATCTTCGACTTGAATATTGACTGCTGGATTGACCTAAAAATATTAGTTATTCTTCATAAAATTATTAATTCCAGGCAACCTGATTACTTGTATGACATGATTCGATTTACGTCCTCACAAAAAACGAACAATATAATAAGCACTAGAACAAAACTTGCAAGCCCGGAGAAACAATTTCTTGTATTTATTATTATTTATTATTATTATTATCCTAGCACAGCAAGTTTACACTTATATTTGTAGTACTAGTCACATTGAATTGGAAAATCAAGCTTATTTGAACAAAAAAGACTTAAAACTATTACTTATTACTAACAATTTTGAATTAGACATAGTTACTTTTATTATTTTCATTATTATTATTACGTGGGGATTGATTAATATTTTATGATAATTATTATTATTTTGACTTTAGTTTAATTTTACGATTTGTTTTGTTTTTGTTTTTGTTTGTAATCGTTTTATAATTATGTGGTAGACTGTTCCACAGACGGATAGCATTTACGTAAAACTGCCTGTTCGAGCATAGCGTATTATATCTTGGGCATATGAAGTTATTAGTTCTAGTTGATGTAGCTGATATAAGTTTGTTATATAAATATGAAGGTTCTTGGGTTATCACAATTTTATGGAAATATATTAGAGTCCTATAGTTAATCCATAAGGTCAAGTTCAGGTCCAGAATTTTATTAGTTAAGTGTGATACATGGTCATAAAAATTTGGAACTCTTTGCCTCATTCCTTAAAAACCATTACTGGCACATTAAAATTCAGTGTTAAACTTAAACAACACTTTAACACACTCACATAAAACAAAAGTAGTAAAATAAAATAAAATATAATAGTAAAAGGCATAATAAAATAATAATATAATAACTTGTAACTGTATTTGTAATAGATTTTGTTTAATGTAATTAATTTAAGATTTTATGTTCATAGTGACTAGTGCAGTAAAAATAAGTTTCACGCTTGTTTTGCTAGGATAGTAAAACAATAAAATTAAATTAAATTAAATTACAGGGCTACGAAGTCAAACTTGTGGTATTTTTCAGCAGTATTAACCAGGCATGATACTTTTTCTGTACCCAAAACTAATAAGAAGCGGGAAAATTAAAAAAATTTATTGTTGATACTGAAATATTTACAGATTTCTATTGAACTTTATTTCGTATAATTTTGGTTTTGATATGTCAAATTATCTGGCGGCAATAGTTCAGTATTTCGAGGATGATCCAAGCGCATAAAGGGTAGTAGCAGTACGTTTATCCAATGCAATGGTCCCTTGGTCGTTGCAGCGCAGGCACATGCCCCGGCTCCATGATCATGAGGTTTGCTTCTTGGTCACGTGCGCCCGCCATTCGTCCTCCAAAGCGACCTTCTGGTCCCATTTGAGCGTAGGTACAAAATCAGCTTCGACCATAGAGGGCCATTCCATTTTAATTCCATTTAAGTGACACACGTTGAGAGGCGGCTGCTGGAAAAGGGCACATGTACCTCCCTCTGGCGCGCAATGTCCTCGTACTCCTTTCAGCCCCGGCTCAGATTATGTTCACTGACGTGCCGCCGCAGAAGCTGCAGCTACTGCTGTCGCGGGTCGTGTCAGAGAATTATTTAAATGCCTGTTCAGATCTATATATATGAACGCCTTCTGCAGCAGATCCTTTTGCTTTTTGCACTCTGGGTTTCGGACGCATTTGTTTGCCGCTACCCGATCTATATTTGGAGCTCCACCAACTGCAGAAAACAGATGCTCAAGCAGCATAACGTGGGATGTGGTAACTGCTTTCATCATTGCAGCAATGCTGTTCTGTGATTGTATTTATCTATAACAAATTATTTAAATCCATTGTTTACTTCAGCTCGCAAATGACAATAGCAGAACAGCTGTTTTCAGATGCGTTTGCCAATGGAAACACCTCACGTCCGCCTATCGCGTTGCCAATCGAAAATACAGAAAAATACCAAAAAACCGCATAGTGGAAAAATTCCTTAAAATTAGTACGAAAAGAAATCTAGACCTAAGTAAATATCATTGTAACCCCAAATCATGTATATAAGCCCGGATCCATACTCAATAAAATCAGTACGAAAAGAACTCTTGACGTATTCACTTCTCCGCAGCCCAATTTGTTCTGTACTTATTGCGGCGACCTTTGCCACTGGTTTTGTACTTGAGGCACGCAAAAAAACCCTTTCAGCAAAACAGATTTCGGTAGAAATCCTACATTTGGTGACCCCCGACTTTGAACCGCAACAATTGTTTAAACTGGGACTCCAATTTGAACCAGCATCATCGATCATAGTTTGATCAACCCAAGGTCTATTTGGTAAAAATTTGAACCGCATATATCGGTCAATTATAATATCCATTTGATCTGACTTCACGACGTTAATTACAGTCTTCAACGGTCAACAAGGCGACCAAAAGACGGTAAATTCAACTACTTCAGGTGTGCGATCAACTTGGCGATCAAACACTGTAAGGATTTACGTTGAAAGGTTCTGATCAACCAGGCGATTTGAACCAGATAAACTGCTGTTTCACTGATCGATCTGTTCAAAGCCAATTTACATATATATATTCAACGGTGTGAGTCGAGGCACATCATTACAAAATACCTTTTCAGTGGATTATATAAAAAAGGTAAAAATGGCACCGAACAGCATTCATCAGTTGTTGACAGGACAGTTATCGATAGGAGAGCAAATTCAGAATGTCATTCGGAATTATAAAAAGGATTCCGTCGACAGGAAGACTAAGCCAGCCTACTACAGAGAACGGTTATTAACGTTAGAATCCCTATGGGATAAATTTAACTCCGGAGATAATCAAATAAATATTTTCCTCAATGGAGTCACGTTAGAGCACGATTATTTTAACAATGAATTCTTAATAAAATTAAGCAACTGGTTGAGGACTATAAGACAGAATTCAACAATCAGTTGTCTCTCTTGGAAGCGGATGTTACATCCATCGCATCCACAGCAGAGGATATCGAAATAGAATCGATGTTCAGAGAACAAAGGGTGTTGCTTGATTGTTTAGAGCGCATCATAAATAAAATGACCGAAGAATCGAAACAGAATTTCTCGACCGTCATAACACAATACTGGAATGAAATAAAAGATATTCATGTCCAAATTTATAAAAAATTTAAGGATCCGAAGGAACTTGGATATGACGACAGCAGATATATGGCAGCAGAAGATGCAGTCATAAAAATACAAACAGAAATGTATGTAAAAAAGGAGACAACAAATAGTTCTCCAACAAATGCTGTTCAAAATGCATTACATTTCCCAAAGGTAGCCATACCCAAATTTGATGGGGATTATTTAAAATGGCAATAGTTTCATGATATTTTCAAAAAAATGATTCATGAATCAACGTTACCCACTATACAAAAAATGTCGTACTTGAAGACTAACGTTAATGGAGAGGCCGAACGCCTAATTCGCCATTTATCACTAACCGAGGCAAACTATTCAACTGCATAAAAAACACTTGAAGAACGCTAAAACAATAAAATATTATGTAATACTTTAATTCAAAAATTATTGGATCATTCAATGATAACAAATGATTCCAAAACAATTAAATCATTGCATGATAATGTGAAGGAAACATTATCTGCTCTCAATAACATCGGCATAGAGACAGACAAATGGGATCCATTAAGTAATACTTTAATTCAAAAATTATTGGATCATTCAATGATAACAAATGATTCCAAAACAATTAAATCATTGCATGATAATGTGAAGGAAACATTATCTGCTCTCAATAACATCGGCATAGAGATAGACAAATGGGATCCACTTCTACTCTGTCTTCTTACTTTAATTTTACTTTAATTCAAAAATTATTGGATCATTCAATGATAACAAATGATTCCAAAACAATTAAATCATTGCATGATAATGTGAAGGAAACATTATCTGCTCTCAATAACATCGGCATAGAGACAGACAAATGGGATCCACTTCTACTCTGTCTTCTTACGAAAAAGCTTGATC
Source organism: Drosophila lutescens (assembly GCA_037075285.1). Taxonomy (NCBI): domain Eukaryota; kingdom Metazoa; phylum Arthropoda; class Insecta; order Diptera; family Drosophilidae; genus Drosophila; species Drosophila lutescens. The sequence goes on from JBAMCF010000138.1 coordinate 58,307, forward strand.
GACAAAACCACTTGTTGTATGAGCAATCCGTTCAAAATACACGGCAATTCAGACTTTGAACGAATTTTTAAGTTTTCTTGAACAAAGGTTTCTCACTCTTGAAGCTATTGGATCAGAAAAAGGAAAAAAGCAAAATACATGTGCATCAGTTGGAGCTGAAACACAATATAACTGTTTCTTTTGTAAGAAACCAAATCACAGCATATATAAATGCAATGAATTTCTAAAGAAAACCCCAGCAGAACGTCTTAACTGGGTTCAAAAAAATTATGTGTTAAATGTCTAAGCCAAAATCACCCGTCAAAGAGCACAACAAAAAGCACAATACACTGTTGCACTTGGAAACAAAACCGGAACTCTCGGATAGCATCACGACCGCATCTGCAAGTGGAAAGCAATCCAATTATATGCTTCTGGCGACCGCACGCGTAATTATTCAAGGAGTAAATACAAAAGGCAGAATTCAGAGCCCTGCTTGACTCTGGATCCCAAATTAATGCCATTTCCGAAAGAGCAATTAAAATACTCTCATTGAAAACCACAAACTCGATGCTGAAAATAAATGGCATTGGTGGAAAATGTCAGACTTCCAATGCAAGGATCAACGTTCAGCTAAAATCAAAACAAGGCGAATTTAGTTCACGGCTTGAAGCAATGGTTTTTCCTCACATAGTCGCTGATCAACCAACGTATACAATTCGACTGATAATTGAAAAATACCAAAATATATAATGTTGGCTGACCCTCAATTTGGAAAGCCTGGAAAAATTGATATTCTTCTTGAAGCCGAGCATTACTTCAATGCAATGCATAATGCAAGCCGAGTGCATGAGTTTAAAGAATGAACTCCCCAAGCTACAGAATACCAAACTTTGATGGATTGTAGCCGGGAAAATTTCGGAGAAAGCACCTACATCATCAGTATGTGCTGTACTTACGGAAGGAGAAAAAGTTGATGAGCAACTCGCTATATTCTGGGAATTTGATAATTTTCAACCAGAGTCAAAATGCTATTCACCAATGGAGAAACAGTGTGAAGATCACTTCCTTCAGAACGTTCAGAAGGCTCAGACTTATTGTTAAGTTACCCTTTTTGGAGCATACTTCAGCGCTGGGGGAGAGTCGTGACATTGCCACGAGACGGTTTCTATCATTGGAGAAACGATTGCAAAAGGATCAGGCAATAAAAAAAGGATACATAGAGTTTATGAAGGAGTATGAAGCTCTTGGGCATATGAAGGAAGTACCCCATATACATCTCCCGAAGTCCCACTACTATATACCGCATCATTGCGTTCTCAAACCCGATAGTCAGGCAACAAAATTAAGAGTTGTATTTGACGCATCTGCAGTGACATCTTCCGGGAAATCATTGAACGATTTAATGCACAAAGGTCCTACAGTGCAAAACAGTTTAATGTCAATACTGCTTCGATTTAGTATGCATAAATATGTATTCACAGCTGACATTGAAAAAATGTACAGGCAAATTTGGATAAATCCAAATAATCAACAATATCAAATGATCGTCTGGAGAAATGATCCGTTAGAAGGCTTAAGTTTTATCGGTTGAAAACCGTCACTTATGGCACAAAGTCTGCACCATATTTGGCAACAAAATTCTTGGAATATTTAGCAAGCAAGGAAATGCAGAAATATCCTATAGGATCATGTGCTCTTAAAAATGATTTTTATGTCGACAGTCGTCACCGGAGCTGATACAATATCAGAGGCCCTTCAAATTCAAAAGGAACTTAATTACATACTATTAAATTCCGGATTGAAATTAAGAAAATGTAACCATCTTCTTCATGGATTGGATAAGGAAGATATCATTCCTACAGTACAATTTAAAGATGCTGCCTATGAGGACTGCAGCATTAAAACCTTGGGAATCACTTGGAATCCTACGATTGACAAACTCTGTGGAAAAACACAAACTGTGACCACAGACAAAATATTAAGACGCGATGTGGTTTCAGAAATATTCAAAATATTCGATCCTCTCGGACTATTTTATCCAGTAGTCATAAAGGCCAAAATATTCATGCAAGGCTTAACAAAGGAGAAATTTTAATATAACGAAGAATTGCCAACGCAGTTGCAATCGGAATGGAAGCAATTCCGGGAAGATTTAAAAATGTTGAATGACATTAAAATTCCTCGTCATATGTTTGATGGAAAAATTCCTGTGTCGAAGGAGATACACACGTTCGTCGACGCTTCAGAAAATGCTTATGCTGCTGCCATATAACAGTTATTATGTGCAAAGTCGCGGTTGGCCCCAGTAAATGCGATCACACTCCCGAGACTGGAATTAAAGGCAGCAGTATTAGGTGCTCAATTAACAGCGACCATAAAAGAACAATTGTCGCTGCAAGGAACGGCAACATATTTTTGGGCAGATTCCGAAATTGTGTTATCCTGGATAAACAGCCCAAAAACAATAAAGGACAAATTTGTGGCTACTAGAATCACCACCATTCAAGAAGCATCGTTGCAAAGGGAATGGCGCCATGTTCCATCGGAAAACAACGCTGCAGACATAGCGTCAAGAGGAATCAGTGGTTCCAAGTTCACCAATTTCAGTCTTTGGTTTTATGGCCCACTGTTTTTGTATGGTCCATCATCAAAATGGCCATTACCATTTGTTGCGGCAAAATCAGAACGCCGTGCACTTCCCCAGGATAACCCAGAAATCTTGGTAGCTCCCACGCAAAGTCCGAATTGGCTTTATGGTATAAACCATGGGAATTCCTTTGACAAGTTACTAAGAATAGTAGCCTACATCATGCGCTTCAATAGGAAATCTTCAAACGCAACGACAATGGTGACATTTGAAGAATTGGAAAATTCTCGGAAGATAGTTCTCCGGCTAATTCAGCACAATAATTTTAGTGCTGAAATCAAAGAGCTAAAGAAATCCCGGGAAGTCGGACGAGGCAGTAATCTCAGCGCCCTAACGCCTTTCTTGGATCAGGATGATCTCATTCGAGTTGGAGGCAGATTGGAAGCATCTGAACTTTCATTCGATGCAAAACATCCTGTACTATTGCCATATAATGATTCAATAGTCAAATTAATATTTGAAAAAATCCACAAGGAAAATATGCATTGTGGTGCCCAAACTCTAATAGCCACATCAAGGCAGAGATATTGGGCAATTAAGGCAAAAACACTAGCTCGAAATGTTATTTTAAAATGTGTCAAATGCACCAGAGCTAAACCAAAATTAATGGAACAAATAATGGGACAACTACCACCCTTAAGAGTGACACAAGCTCGACCGTTCCTTAATTCTGGAGTTGACTATTGTGGACCATTTAAGATTCACTACAAAATTCGTGGAAAGAAAGAACATATTGCCTACATAGCAATCTTTTGTTGCTTAGCGACCAAGGCAGTGCGTTTGGAATTAGTCAGCAATTTAACCATAGAAGCATTTTTGGCAGCACTTCGACGATTCATAAGTCGTCGAGGAAAATGTCAGACTCTACACTGCGACAACGCTACGAATTTTGTTGGAGCAAGAAATAAGCTTCAGGAATTGGAAGAAGCTATCTTCTCAGAAAAGGCCAAGAGGTCTATAATGGAGACCTGCAATAATAAAGGCGTCAACTTTAAGTTTATCCCACCAAGAGCACCGCATTTTGGAGGACTTTGGGAAGCGGCGGTAAAATCGGCAAAACATTTATTGTTAAAGAATGTTTCCACAGCGGATCTGACCTATGAGGAATTAGAAACTGTGATAGTGGAAATAGAAGCTATCATGAATTCAAGACCCTTGGTTCCGATATCGAGCGATCCAAATGATGTGACGGCACTTACCCCAGGTCACTTTCTAATTGGAGAACCATTAACCGCACAAGCAGATAGTGAGCCATCTCAGCAACCTCAATCATTGGGACAGAGATGGCAAGCCGTATCCAATTAAAGCATACGTTTTGGACTCAATGGTCTACTGATTATCTGCAACAACTTCAGCATCGTCAAAAATGGAGAAGATCCTCGGCAAACATAAAGGAAGACAATACTCCAGTTCTGCAATGGCCATTGGGACGAATTATTAAGACAATTCATGGCAAGGATAATTTTGTCAGAGTTGTAGAAGTCAAAACGAGTAAAGGATTAATACTTAAACGAGATATTAAACATAACGCCCCACTATTTTCAGAGGAAGAACCTGTTCATAAACATCCAGCTGCCGTAGAGGAAGATGAGAATACACCTGATGAGAGGCAGGCGAAAAGGAAATCAGCACTGCCTTCGCTGACAACGGCGTTAATAGTTATGCTTCTTCTATTACCTTTAGTAGCAGCACAATCAATTAATGTTACTCAATTTGCATCGAAACCAGGAATATTCTTCGAAAGGATTGGAAAGAGTCAACTTGCGAAAACGGATTGGACTTTAATTGTATATTACAAATTACGACCTTACTGGAAGGATATGAGTACCCTTTCAATGGGCACAACAAAAATTGGACACTTGTTCAAGCAGTTTCCTGAAACAGAGGCATGTACAAGCATGTATCAACATTTTTAACACATAGAGGAGGATCTTCAAGCTAAAAACATGCTAATAGCTAAATCACGTCAGCAAGGAGCGCCGTTGGACATCGTTGGAAATATTGCCAGTAGTCTCTTCGGCGTGTTGGACTCCACTTACGCTGATCAAATGGTTCAAACTATAACAAAGGTTAAAGCGAATGAGAAGCATTTGCTCACTTTGTTAAGAAATCAAACATCTTTGATTGACTCTACAATTAATGTCATTAAAAGGGATGAGATCTCGAATTCCAAACGGGACCATTATAAAGGAGCATGTCATCATTAAGGTAAACTTGCCTTTGGTGTCTACTCAGATTTTGGATATCTACAGATTGACACCAATTCCATTTCTGGCTGGAGATGGAATTAGTATGTTTGCAATTAAAACCCCATACATCGCAATCAACAGTCATCGAGATGAATTCTTTGAAATGTCAGAGATTGATTATAAGGCTTGTCAAGAGAGAGCGAAAGATGATTTTATATGTTACAACAAACAAGAAATGTTCTCTTCGGAAACCAGCTGCGAAATGCAGATGTTTCATAATAAATTAATAAAGGCAGAAAGACCGTTAGTCTGGCTAAGAACACATGCCAACAATCACTGGATCTTTACAACAAGATCCACGCTAACATTATCTGCAGTTTGTTTGGACGGAACCTCCAATATAAATTTAAGAGGTTCAGGATTAATGGTTGCCAAACTTGGATGCACCATTCGAAATTCCTTAATGACAATTACAAGTCAAGACATATTGGAAACCCCAGTACGTACATCGTATGCTCGCTTTGGAGAAGGAGAACTCACACAGAATTTACGACTTAATTCAACAAGATCTACCTCTACAAATTTGATGGACGACCCAAACCTTAAATACAAGGAGTTGTATCAACGAGAAGCTCAACTCCTGCCTCCCAATATTTTTAAATTACCACATAATCTTGAGACTATTGAACATCATCATATTGCGATCTATATTGCATTAGTTTTTATAATAATCATTGTTGTAATTCATTTTATGAAAAAATGGCGAAAGCCTAGAAATACCCTTCAGCTGAATCAAATGCCGACCACACCTGTAAATAGAGACGGTTCTTCGATCCAGCCCTTCACAATCAACATTAACGATTGTTGAACATTAGTTCAACGGCCGGGAGTATGTACGATTTCGACTTAGCAGAAATTCGTTCGTTGCTGATAGCTACTTTGACCTAAATAAATAGGTAGCTGATATCCTGGTCTGCTAATAGCACATCTGCATGTGATAAACGGGTCATAAACCATATGCATCCAGCCGACGGACGTGTCCTCACACCATCTGTCATAACCCTTGGGAAACTCTATCCCGACCATTTGGTAGACGTAATTGCTTATTTAGGCTATTTTCTTGTAAACTGATAATAAACCATGTTGTTCATTTGTATCTAGACTAGACCTAAGTTAATATCTATGTAACCCCAAATCATGTATATAAGCCCGGATCCATACTCAATAAAATCAGTACGAAAAGAACTCTTGACGTATTCACTTCTCCGCAGCCCAATTTGTTCTGTACTTATTACGTCGACTTTTGCCACTGGTTATGTTCATGAGGCACGCAAAGAAAAAACATTTCAGCAAAACAGAATTCGGTAGAAATCCTACATTTGATGACCCCGTCTTTGAACCGCAACAATTGTTCAAATTGGGACTCCAATTTGAACTCGCATCATCGATCATAGTTTGATCAACCAAAGGTCAATTCGGTAAAAATTTGAACCGCATATTTTTTTCAAATAAAATATCCATTTGATCCGACTTTATCAATCACAAGTGTGTGAGAGTTAGTGTATTTTTGTCTAAGTATTAGCTAAGACTTTCCAGCTAAGTCATTCGCCCCAAATGCAACTCTGCTATTAGCAAGGATCCGATCCTCACACAAAATACCCGAAAATACCATACCTAGGGATTTTGGGATTTCATGCATACGACGTCCACTCTGGAAGCCATGATTTCCGCCTCTTTTATATCAGCGTCTCTCCTGACCAGTTCGTTCCCTCCGGAAAATTGTCTAATTTGATCGCCTCTAATCATCCGCGAGTGAATTTCCTGTGAATCTGTGCATATTTTATCCCGTTAATAATAACGGGAATAATCCCAGTCTTGTTGGTGAGTTAATTTCTCTGAAATATTGTCGTTTTCTGACTAGAATTGCCCCACAGCACAGAAACCACCGACCACGTGCGATTTCTAAGAATTGCGACAGTTTGCGAGTCCTCCCTCTGCGCACAGCACGGAGAAGGTGCTGCTTGGAGCGGTTACATTTTTGCACCTGTGCCACATTGGATCCGCATCAGCGCGACGCCAATCCGCATCAGCGGCACGCCAATCCCCAACAACGTTACGCTAATCCGCAACAGCGTCACGCCGATCGGGATAAAGGATTCCCATTTCGACAACAAATCTGCCCGTAAGCCCGCGTGACGTGGATCTTATTTCCTTGCCACGCTTCATCATTTCGTCAGCTTGGATTCATTTTATCAAACGGCTAGCTTGATCAAGGGTCACTGGTGTGAACCCGCGTGAGATTTTCACCTCACCCAAATCTGCAGCAGGATCGACACAGCGGAACGTCTCCCAGCGGCGCCAATTCGGCGCAATCGTCTGCGAAAACCGGGAAAGACTGCGCAAGCAGACTCCGCATCCTAATTGGAATTTATATTCCAGTTCTGGTTTCCGATTCTTCTAGTTTAACGTTGGCTGGGACTTCCAACTCGTCTTCTTTGCATCAAGTTAAATTTAGTTTAGTTTTGTTTTCTCTCTAAGGCTCAGATGACACGTTCAATTTTTAGTGTCAATTTATTGTGACAATTTTTCATTTGTGTGAGTTTAAAGAAGTGCAAGCGAGTCAGGATTAATATGATTTCGCGCCTTTATTATTGGTGTTAGTAGTAGAGCAACCAAAAATATTTGATTCTTTCTCGCGCTCGTTTGAAGTCCCATTAAAGAAAAATTGCTACAATAAATTGACGTTAAAAATTGAATGTGTCATCTGAGCCTAAGACAAGTTTCCAATTAATTCTACGATTCTTACAATATTTTGCGTGCGTGCTTATGATATAGATTGACATATATAACCATTACATAAACACTTCTACAGCACACATCGACCGTCATCAGGTTTGCTGACTTCGTGGAGAGTTCGTAAGTACGGCATAGCCGTCAAAACTTTTAACTTCCTTGTCATTTATATTCATTCTTATCTAAGCCCACACACTTGATATATATATTTACCTAACTACTATCTTATAATATATACCATATATTGGAAATTAAATAAGAATCGTTGGCCTTTGACTGCTTTAACACAACCCGCCTAAGTGCTTCTGTATTTATTTAAGAATATCGATTAATCGATAACATCATGTAAACAACCGCAAATTGACGTAATTTAAGATTCCTTTCCTTTTACATTTTTGACAGTCATACCTAGAATCACGAACGAATAGAGAGTCGCTAAACGTAAATAACGTTTAGATTTTAAAGACTTAGTGTTAGTACTTGTAGCATTAAGAATGAACCATATTATCGTATTTTCTGTATTAAAGGTGAAGTTAAAGATGAATTAAGCTGTTATCTTTTGAGGGCCCTCAAGAGAACGTAGCGCAGCAGTTGGGCCTCCATCTTCGATAGGTACACTCACTCGTCCGAATCTTAGCCGTTGGGTTAAAGTTCTTATCGTTATCGTATACTACTGTTAGTTCTGTGACACTCTTGTTCTCTCTTAGCACAAACCCACACCCATCTTCCTGAGTAGGCCGGTCAAAACGTAGACAGAGGTGTTCGTTACAAGTGTGATTTAAGAAAAATAAATAAATATTTAAGGAATAATACTGTTGGTCAACTAGGCCACCAAACAAAAGCTTACTATCTTCAACTGTTGATAGTCAGCACAAATTACAGTCAACGGTCAACAAAGCGACCAAAAACCCGGTAGAATCCACTACTTTAGGTGTGCGATCTACATGGCGATCAAACACTGTAAAATATCTACGTTGGAAAAGGACACGTTTTGATCAACCAAACGATTTTTCCACTGATCAATCAAAGTTCAATGCCAATCTTCATATATATAATCCATTGCTCTGAGTGGAGGCACATCATAATAAAATACCTCTTAAACGGATTATATAAAAAAAGTAACAATGGCACCAAACAGCATTCATCAGTTGTTGACAGAACAGCTTAAGTAGAAGAGCAGATTCAAAATGTCATTCGAAACTACAGAAAGGACTCCGCCGACAGGAAGACTAAGCCAGCCTACTATAGAGAACGTTTATTAACGTTAGGATCCCTGTGGAATAAATTTAACTCCAGAGATATACAAATAAAAATGAATTCTTTAGTAAAATTAAGAAACTGGTTGAGGATTATAACACAGAATTCAATAAACAGTTGTCTCCCTTGGAAATAGATGTTGCATCCATCGCATCCACAGCTGAGGACATGGAAATATCATCGATGTTCAGAGAACAAAGGGTGTTGCTTGATAGTTTAGAGCGCATCTTATTCATAAAGACAAACAAAATTTCGCACACCTCATAACACAGTACTGAAATGAAATAAAAAATATTCTTGTCCAAATGTTTAAAAAAATTAAGCACCCGAAGGAACTTGGATATGACGACAGCAGATACATGACAGCAGAAGACGCAGTCATAAATGTACAAACTGAAATATATGTAAAAAAGGAGACAACAAATATTTCGCCAACAAATGCTGTTCAAAATGAATTACATTTTCCAAAGGTAGCCATACCCAAATTTGATATGGAGTATTTAAAATGGCAATTTTTTCAATATATATTGAGAAAAATGATTCATGAATCAACGTTACCCACTATACAAAAAAATGTGGTACTTAAAGAGTAACGTTCATTTAGAGGCAGAGCGTCTAATTCGCAATTTATCGCTAACTTAGGCAAACTATTCAACTGCGTGGAAAACACTTAAAGAACGCTTTAACAATAAAAGAGTATTAAGTAATGCTTTAATTCAAAAACAAGAGAGAACGCTATAGTCGGGAGCCCCGACAATCAGATACCCGTTACTCAGGTAAAGGGAGTGCGAGGGAGATGGAGATAGAAACTTTGAACACGCATAACTTTTTTTTACGAATGGTCCGATTTGAAAAATTTCTTCTACATTTCGATAGGTATTGATAAACACAATAAAACTGAATTTTTACTTTTCCGAAATATTGAAATTTTTAAAATCGTATATAAGCGATTGTCGGCGTTAGAGGGGGCGTGGCACCTTTTTGAAACAAACTTGCGCTGCGTAGGAACTCCTAGAATCTGCATGCAAAACGCCAATCTTCTAGCGTTTATAGTTTCCAAGATCTCAGCGTTCATACAGAACGTTACTCTACGAGTAACGGGTATAATGATTGGATCTTTCAATGATAACTGTGGTGTACCGCAGTAATAGTAATTCCAGAATGATCTTTATTTCACATTCTACTTAGACTTAACATAGTTCTTGCATTTCAACTTAACATGATGATTAACAGATGATTATGGTAGGTAGGTAGAAGTGGTGAGGTCCTCTCTCAGGACCTCCAAGTAGAGCTTATCTCCGTTTTGATCAACACCCTCATAAATTGTTGTGTCCGCGATCTCTTCAGTACCAGCCTGCGTAATTTAGAAAACCTAGGATTGCAGTTATCCTCTGCTTTGCTATTTCTCCAAATGATTCCAGCTGATACGCCCCGAAGTATCTCGCCCTGATGTGGTTTATTATTCTAGGAGTTCCTACGCAGCGCAAGTTTGTTTCAAAAAGGTGCCACGCCTCCTCTAACGCCCACAATCGCTTATATACGATTTTAAAAATTTCAATATTTCGGAAAAGTAAAAATTCAGTTTTATTGTGTTTATCAATACCTATCGAAATGTAGAAGAAATTTTTCAAATCGGACCATTCGTTAAAAACTTATGCGTGTTCAAAGTTTCTATCTCCATCTCCCTCGCACTCCCTTTACCTGAGTAACGGGTATCTGATTGTCGGGGCACCCGACCATAGCGTTATCTCTTGTTATTATTATTATTATTATTTATTGTTTTGGCTTCCTAACGCTACAAGTTGCATAACTTATAAATTACTGCGCTAGTCACAACGGATAATCAATTTTATATTCGAACAATATTGGTTCTTAAATCTAATGACATACATTTTACATTAATTATCGAAAGTACAGAATGACAAATATAGTTAAGTCGAATTAAAAAAAAAAAACAAAGGAAGAGGTTTTGGGGATAAGTCGCAATGTTAAGATAGGATAATACAGCTTATAGCAAACTGGAGCTGCTATTTTTTAGGTGTGAAAGAAGTTTTGTCTTAAATAGAGGTGCGCTCCTAGTTTCTTTTATGTAATTGGGAAGTTCATTCCACGTTCTAATCGCATTAACAAAAAATTGTCTATTTGAAAGCAGAAACCTGTTTCGGATGCATATAATATTCTTTGTTCTTGTAGATCTGGAGAATTGTAGTTTTTCAAATAAGTATGATGGCTCTCTGGTGTATATAACTTTGTGTAAAAAGATTATTGTTCGGCTTTTAATATAATCTGCCAAGCTAAGGTTAAATATTTTGTAAGCAAATTGAGTTACATGGTTGGATCTATGCAAATTAAATATAAAACGCGCAATACTATTGTATGCTATTTTCAGTTTATGTTGGCTTGCAAAATCACAATTTGCATAGATCTCTAGACCATAGAAGAGTGTGGGTATTAGACAAGACTTCGCAATAAGTAGACGCACAGTAACAGGTAAGGAACATTTAACTAGTGACAAGGATCTTATTAGCCCATATGTTTTGCCTATCGCTTTATTTACGTGGTCATCCCAGTTCAATGTTCTATTGAATGTGATACCCAGATTATTGGCGGTTTCCACGTACTCAATTGGTGTGTTATTTATCATCAGGGGGCTTAGTGAATTATTGCATAACTTCTTTTTAAAAATGATCAAGCACTTTGATTTTGATGGATTGATGGCGAGACCGTTGTTATTTGCCCATTCATTTACTTTACCAAGCTCCATTCTACAAATATCTAAACACTCACTAATTCTATTTGAGGGACGACTAACATACATCTGGACATCATCAGCATATAAATGGACACTACATGTCGACAACACAGACGGAAGATCATTTATATAGAGGGTGAATAATAGTGGTCCGAGAACCGAACCCTGGGGTACACCACGCTTCAGGTACGCAAACGAAGAACAAATATTTGACGATACAACATATTGGCGACGGTTTTTAAGATACGAACACATAAGTTTGACGGCAGTATTAGAAAAGAAATAAAAGTTTTTGAGTTTTGAGCACAGGATTTCATGATTCACTGTGTCGAACGCTTTGCTGTAGTCCAGCAACAGTAAGAAGGTGACATAAGAGTTGTCCGTCTGTTGACGAATATCTTCTGTTATTTTTAAGATGGCTGATGTGCAGCTACGATTTTTTCTAAATCCAGATTGATGATCATTAAGGAGGCTATTGACAGATATAAAATTATTTATTTGTGATGCGACAATATTTTCAAACACCTTCGAGAGGTATGGAAGAATAGATATAGGGCGGTATTCTTTGCTTGCTTTGGGTATTGGGATAATTTTGGCGGTTTTCCAGCAATCCGGGAACGTGGACGTGGTAAGGGCCGTGTTAAATGTGTGCGTAAGGTACGGGATAATTTTAGGAAGTAGAATTTTTATAAATTTAGGATGAATATCGTCAGGCCCAACTGCGTTAGACTTAACTTTAAGAATATTATCTAAGACATCACATTGGTCAACACACATAAATCTAAACCTAGTATCACAGATGTTTTCAGGTACTGAATTCAGGTACGTGTTGGTTGTGACCTCAGGAACTTGGCAGTCTGCTAATTTTAGGTTGAGTTCATCTATGTCAACATCTAGATCCTGTGATGTCTTTTGTTTACCTATCCCTAGAGCTTTAATTTGTTTCCATGTTTGACTCGAAGAGGTTGCATTTTTAAATCTTTGCCTAAAAAAGTTTGATTTTGCAGAATCGATTAGTTTGGTAACCGTTTTTCGTGCCGTTACAAACGTGCTGTGGTGTTGCGGTGTCTTGTATCTTTTCCACTTCTGGTATGCTTCATTTCGTTTTCTAATTGCCAATTTTATATTATTACTAAACCATGGTTTTTCGGACGGTCGAATTGTTTTACTTTTGACTGGAACAAAACTATCGTATAAGTGGCTAATATTATGTTGAAGAAGGTTGAGTTGATGATCAACTGTTGGAAGACTGTAAATATTGTCCCATATACACTGGTCAAATGCTTCGCTCAGCAGTATATAGTTAATATTCTTAAAATCACGGTAAACTATTGTATGGTCAGTGTAGTTAAGGTCAAAATTATAGGTCAGGTATATAAGGTCATGTTTTGAAAAGGACGGAACGATTAGCTGATCATACAAACATATATTATTAACATCACTCACAAAAAACAAATCTAATAATGTGTTACGTGTTCTGCTGAAGTGGGTTGGAAATGAGAGATTCACTGGTTTCAGACCTAGCGATTCCATATTGCTGGTAAGATGAGATTCCCTCAGAATATCACTATTAAGATCGCCCGCAAGGATTACATCACTAAAGTTTACTGTAATATCTGACAGAAGATTAATAAGATCATCATAATTTGTGTTACAATGCGGACGATAAATGCAGCCAATTAATAGATTTTTCTGCATTATCGGGTTATGTAATTCAAGAAAAACATATTCTATTGCACTGTTTATTGTGTGTTGACAAATAATTTTGGCTTTTAATTTTTTGTTTACATATATTGCAACTCCTCCCCCATGACTAACACGATCAGAACGGCAGGGTTTGGGCATTTATATGACAAATCTTGAGACCAGGTTTCTGCTTTGCCAGGATGCACAGAAGGGCATGACTATTTGCTGATAGATTATTCAAGTTTTCTTGCATTGCTAATAGTTTTAAATATCAAAATAAAATAACAAGGACTACACACCAGACAAGAAATTTGGCTAACTACTAAATTAACAATGCGACTGATCCTAGACAAAAGATTTACAAGAATTAAAGATATTAAACTAATTTCAAATCCTAATATAGAAATAAAAAATGTTTTAATTACGAAATGAATTATTCTCTAAAGCGGCATCTCTGCTTGAGTTATATTCGCCAGCATCTCTACTCAGATAAGAAAGCTCATTAGAGCTTTGCACATAGTAAGCCTCTCCTCCGTCTATAGGCTTGTAAAGACGGCCGCAACCCGCCTTTGTTTTTTGAGTCGCATGGCATGTTTCAAGATTTCGTAATTTGTTTTTGTTAATTGCTCGTTTAAATATATAAATGCCGGCGAGTCAAAACCGATCAGCTGTAAGCTCAGCTGCGATTTGGTTGTTCGTCGGTGCACTCCAATCGCCCGCAGCAGCGCAGCTTTTTCGCGCACGTGATCCATTTTTATTATGATTATTGGATCAACAAGTGAGTTTCTTTGGCGCGGGCGGACTCGAAAAATAGACCTAACTCGAGGAGGAGGGGTCAGGTGTAGTGAAAAACAAAGGCGATTGAAAAGAGTGTTGAGATTTTCCCCCTCGACTTGCGGCACACCATGCCAGCGAAGGTTGCATGCAACATCCGCGACCTCCTGTGCATTGCTTTTCGCTGCCAGTTGAGCATCCAATTCACACACTTGTTGTTTCAGTGTATTCACCTCTTTTGCCTCGGTTTCCAGCTCTCGCACTCGTTTCGTAAGATTGTGTGTTTCGGTGTTCATTGCATCGAATTTGGCCTGTAGAGTGTTAAGAAAGCGGGCCTCGCTCTCTCGATACTCTGAGCCTAGTGACTCCCTTTGCTCCGCGAATTTATCATCGATCAGCTGCAACAGTTCCATGTTAAATTCCTTTCGTTGACTCGAGAATTTTTCTTCAATTTGTTGCAGCAATTGTGTGTCCGACGTGCGAGCTACCTTGATGTCGGTATTCGATTTTTCACTCCTTAGTCGCTTAGATGCACTCATAATGTTGTTGTTTTAATAAAAAGTTTGAGTTTGAGTGATTTGTGTAATTGTATTAGTTAGGCTCAGATGACACATTCAATTTTCAACGTCAATTTATTGTAGCAATTTTTCTTTAATGGGACTTCAAACGAGCGCGAGAAAGTATCAAATATTTTTGGCTGCTCTACTACTAACACCAATAGTAAAGGCGCGATATCATATTAGTCCTGACTCGCTTGCACTTCTTTAAACTCACACAAATGAAAAATTGTCACAATAAATTGACGCTAAAAATTGAATGTGTCATCTGAGCCTTATTGATTTGTGTGTGTTTTCGGTAGTTGTTCAGTCTTTATGCACTGCAATTTATGTGTGTGGAAGTTTCTTTTCTTCTTCCCTCACACTTTCGCACCAAAATAAATATGTTTTAAGTGTTTTTATACAAAAGTGTTGAGATTAGACGCACGATTTGACCGCTAAATGATCTCAGACCACAGGCGGTTTATAGTCCGATAAAAATTGTTTATGTTTTTAGATTTTTTGGACTTTTTGAGCTAGTATTTCGGGAGCTCTGCAAAAACGCGACTGTTTTCTATCAACTCTATCTGCTGGGCAATGACACATCATGTGCTCAGGTGTCTCCTGACTGTCTGTTTCTTTGCAGCTTCTGCAATTTGCGTTGTACGGAAGCCCCATCTTCATGGCTTGCTTGCCAATGGCCCAATGGCCTGTGATGAGTGCCGTGATCCTACTAATATCCCTTTTACTTTTGGTTATTAGCTCTCGAGTTCTCTTGCTATTGCTCTTGGCCAGCAGAGCTTTGATCTCCTGAGACCCTGCTTTTCCGACCAACTTTTACTGGCTTGTGTTTTGTAGTGTTCGTGAATACTTGCATGGACTGTATTTAGGGATTCAGGTAGACTAGTTGTATAGGAGTCGTCTGCCGACCCCATTCGTGCAAGTTCATCGGCCTTTTCGTTTCCTGTTATATCATTGTGCCCTGGCACCCATGTTATCTGTACAATGTTGTTTGTTGCTACAATCGGCTACTAGTATCGAGTTGGTTCTTGTTGCTGCGAGAGATTTGATAGCCGCTTGGCTATCAGAGTATATTCTTACCTTGGTATTCCTGAGGCATTGCTGAATCGAAAGCTTGGCTGCTTCTAAAATAGCAAGTACCGTCAGCCTGAAAAACTGTCGCTGATTGGAGGTGGAATTTCGATTCTATCCCCCCGCATTCAGCGAAAATTCCAGCCCCTACACCACAGTCCATCTTGGAGCCGTCTTGTCCGGTCACTCTGTCATTCTCCCAGCCTTCCCTCGTTGGAAAGGTAGTCGTGAATCCGTTTCCAAATCTTATCTCCGCTGTCATATAATCCGTTTTGTTCTTTGCCAGATAGTTGCTGTCCTCCAAGATACGGCAGTGCCCTGTGTGGTAGCCTTTCCAGCATTTACTTGCCTTCAGTCTGTCCGCTCTCTGCGCTGCCGTATCCTTTATGAAAAGTTCTATAGGCATTATATCCAGAATAGTGTTCAACGCGGCAGCCGGGCATGATCTTAATGCCCCTGTAGCTCCCGGGCAAGCTGATCTCTGTATTCTTGTCAGCTTGGTATTATTGTATGCTCAGGGCTGGCCACCAGACTAGTGCCCCGTATGTGAGAATTGGCCTTACCACTGCTGTGTAATATTGTGTAATAATATTATCTTAGGGTGTATACCCCAGTTTTTGCCGAACATTTTCCTGCACGAGTAGAATGCTATACTGGCCTTTTTTACTCGTTCCGTGATCACTCCTAGGTACTTAGCTTTACCCGCTAGCTCGAGTTCGATTCCATCTATTTTTGGTTTGCTGTAAGTTGGGATCTTTGTTTTTCGCGTGAAGAGCATTAGTTCAGTTTTACTCGGGTTTTTGCCCATTCATTGAGTCGGGTAAGGGCCCGCGTCATGATGTTACTAATAACATTTGGTAATGGTCCTGATACCAACAGCACTACGTCGTCTGCGTAGGCTACTACTTTAACTTCTCCGCTATTGAGCTCTCTCAATATGTCGTTCATGTTAATAAGCCAGAGCGGTGGCGATAGAGCCCCGCCATGAGGTGTGCCTCTCTTCACAAAGCGAGTGAGCTAAGTGCCACTCAGTTCGGCTGTTATCGTCCTGCTCGTGAGCATAGCTCCGATCCAAGCTCTGATGTCTCCTGCAATGCCGATCGAGTTGAGGGAGCTCAGTATGGATTCGGCGTTTACATTATTGAACGCACCTTCTATATCTAAGAAGGTGGCCATCGTATATTGGTTAAAATTTAGCGATTTTTCTATGTGGCAGACTACTTCGTGTAGTGCCGTTTCTGTCGATCTGCCCTTTCGGTACGCATGCTGAGCATCCGATAGATGCTGCTTCTCGGTGTTTTCCCGGATATGAATATCGATCATTCGTTCCAGCGTTTTCATTAGGAAGGAGGTAAGGCTGATCGGCCCGTAATCCTTTGCTAGGATATGACCTCTTCTTTCTGGTTTTGGTATAAATACAACTTTGGCTTCTTTCCATAGAAGCGGTATGTGTGTTAGTCTGAAGCAAGCCATGTAAATGGCTTGCAGCCACCTACTGATGCTGACCTGTGTTGCTTGAAGCATTGCCGGGAAAATGCCGTCTGGCCCCGGACTCTTGTATTTATCGAAATAGTTTATCGCCCATTTGATTCTTTCAATGGTTATGATATCCTTTGTGTGTGTTGGTTGATGAGCCCTCTGACCTTCAGTAGGTGCTGGCTGTATGGTGCTGTATGGCTCCCATTCCTTGGTAGCATAGCTGGAGTTATAGGCTTTTCTTGCCCTCTTTCTCAGAGTGCACAGCTCTTTGGTCCACCATAAAGGGTGTTTTTTTTTAGATTATGAAGCATTGCATGTTTCCTAATATGCATTGTTTAGAATGATGGTTAGGTCCTCTACTTCCTTGTCAAGGGTCGTCGTAGAGGTTTGTATCCGTATTCTTTTGTTACTAACTTTCGAGTAGACAATCTTACCGAATTTGTCCCAGTTTGTTCTACGGGTGTTACGTTTCGGTTCCGGTTTGCTAATCGGAATCGAAATTTCGAAGAAAATGTACGTGTGATCTGAAAAGGAATGTTGCTTCGACACTACCCACTTGTCAACCTTATATTTACTAAATTCTGTCTGTAAAGTGAGGTCTAACACCTCTTCCCATCCCTGAAATTCCCTAGTGCTTGGGAATATAAAGGTGGGTGTGTTACCTCTATTACATATGGTGATGTTTCGGCAAATAATATTATCAAAAAGAGACTCACCCCTTTCGTTAGTTTCCGAGCTTCCCCATAGTGTGTGCCTCGCGTTAGCGTCGCATCCGAGCACCAGGGTAGTCTTAGTGTTTTCCGCCCATTGCAGCAGCTAGATGACTGGCTCAGGTGGAGCCGGTTCATCATGGGTCATGTAGGATGAGGCTATCACCATCGATGTCCCATCCGCCGCCACGATTCTGGCAACTGCTAGATCCGGTGTACTAAGATTGGAGCATAGAAGTGCGTTAAAGTTATTCTTTATAATAATACCTGCTCTCGGCCTACCTGTCGAGTTAGTATAAAAGAGTGTATATTTTTTGTTGTGTTAGACCCAAGATTTGTCCGTCTCGAGTCTATGGTTCTTGAACGATGCCTATATCAATGTTCCTCTCACTGAGAAGAACTGAAAGATTGGCTGAAGCATGCGTGCTGTGCTTCAGGTTAATCTGCACGACTTTAGGCATCGGTGTGGGGTGTTACGTCTGGGGTCAGTTGCTCTTTTGGCAACCAAATGCGAGCCCGCGGCCTCCTTGGAATCTCCCTGGCGTGGACGAGCCTAATACTAAGGCCGTCCCATGCATTTCCAATCTTGGCTATGCATTCCGCCAGGAAGGACCTTGAGAACGAGTCATCACCCGGTGCCCCCTGACCATGTTCGACGAGTCGAAGGAGGGGATCGGACCATTAGGTACGGCTGATAGCCTTTCAGCTATCATGTCGGCCACCTTGACCTCGATCTCCTCCCACTTCTCCGACAGCAGGCGTCCGTCGTCGTGCAGGTCGTCCACCAGTGCCTTCGCGAGGCTGTCTCTGGCTACGTCGCTGAACTTCTTGGTCTTCTTCACAAAGGAGGTCGGTCTTGACCTCCCCTGAGCGTCCTTTGTCCGCTTGGGTGCGCACTCGCTTGCCTCGTGCGAGCGGTCCCTTTTCGTGTTGGCTTGAGGGGCCTCCGGGCGCGTCCTCATGTATGTCTGCGATCTCCGCAAGGCATAGAGTCTTGTCCTCCGCATCGCGCTGGTCAGTCTTGCCTTCTGCCTCATTCTTGGCAATCTTGCCGATAATACCAAATTACTTAGAATTCTGGAATTACAATTTTTGTCTTTGCTTTTGCTTTTACGATAAGTTTATCTGGTCTTTATCTTTTTTGATAAGATAGCTATCAGGGAATAGATAGCGGCCCCAAGTGGATTATTTTTTAGTCAGGAAAATTTGAAACAACTGTTAGTCCCTGTGGAGTTCCTAAGAGTAGAATAACTAGCGGGCAGTTGGAGATTCGTTTACTGGATAACAACAAGAGCGATAACAAGAGCATTAGGCGGTCTGGCGAACTCATATGCAAGTAAGCGAAACATTAACCAAAGCTGTGTCTTAATTTAATATAACAAAGTGTGTATTTCTCCGAAGAAATGTAGAATACCGTGGTTAGGAAATTATGGCTGGAGAAGTACGACCAAATCCACGAAAGATAAAAGCATAAGTTGAGTTGCTGCCCCCACAAACCTAAACCCAACTAAGACAATTCATACACTCAAGGAAAAAACCCAGTCTAAATTTAAGAACAAAGTTCTTAATTTAAGAAATTTTGGTTCCTAAATTTTGTTCTTACAATAAGAGCAAACGTTCTTAAAGTAAGAGCAAACATTCCTAAAATAAGACAATTTTATTCTTAAATTAGGAAAATGTGGTTCTAAAACTAAAAAATAATATATTGTATTATGAACTTATTTATGAATTATCAATTTTTTGTCCAATACTCTACAAGAGAAAATTAATTAAAAAAAAATATTTAATATAATAAAAATTATCAAACAAGTTATTATTATTATTATTTATTAAGTTCCGAGTGCCGGCTAATCTTTCTCGAACAGTCCCTGCTAAGGGATTTTTGCTTTCTCGAACATCAATGTGAGAGCTAACAGGGACTCGGACTCCCTGTTAAGCGTTTTCGACTCGATAAAATGACAGCTGTTTTTCTAAAGCCAAGTAAGAGGAAGAAACGAAATCTCAGCTGACTTTGCCCTTGACTTATACCCAAACAGCTGATGAAATAAACAAAGCATGCCATTGTGTGCGCTTTGCAGCCCAATTTCTTGTATACGGCGCTCTCTTAGCGCAGGAAGTTTTTTTCCAGCACCAGCAGCAGTGTTGAGCACTGTTTATGATTTTGCAAGCGCCAAGAAAGAGAGAGCAATAAAGGGACTAGAAATATTCCTCAAAAATGAAAACAAACGCAATTTCCCCGAATAGAAATCTTTAACAAGACCAATTGACCAATTTTAAAATACAATTTTATTTAATTACCAAAACCTCTATTTATATATTATTAACAATTTGTTTTTTTTTTGCAGGAAAATAATTGACTAAAGAAACTTCAAGTAAAAACAAAAGGAATATAATTAATAACAGTTATGAAAATTATAATACCAATGATAGATTTCTGACATACAGTGGAAAATGGAGCACATAGTACCATCAATAATATCAGAAGCTGGAAATACAGATCACCAAGTCAAGAAGCAAGGAGTTGAATTCGTCAAAATTAGCCACAAAATCGAAGATGAAACAATGTCTGCTAATTTCAAGAACGGCGATCAGAGTTGCGAATCTTTGGCTGAAAAAAGAGGTTCTGATGACAAAAGAAACTTTTCTTCTTTGTGAAGTTTGTTCTTCGCGTGAAGAGCATTAGTTCGGTTTTACTCGGGTTTATACCTAGTCCGCAGGTTTTTGCCCATTCATTGAGTCGGGTAAGGGCCCCCGTCATTATGTTACTATAACATCTGGGAATGGTCCTGATACTAGCAGCACTACGTCGTCTGCGTAGGCTACTACTTTAACTCCTCCGCTATTGAGCTCTCTCAATATGTCGTTCATGTTAATAAGCCAGAGCAGTGGCGATAGAACCCCGCCCTGAGGTGTGCCTCTCTTCACAAAGCGTGTGAGGTAAGTGCCACTCAGTTCGGCTGTTATCGTCCTGCTCGTGATTATAACTCCGATCCAAGCTCTGATGTCTCCTTCAATGCCGATCGAGTTGAGGGAGCTCAGTATGGATTCGGCGTTTACATTATTGAACGCATCTTCTATATCTAAGAAAGTGGCCATCGTATATTGGTTAAAATGTAGCGATTTTTCTATGTGGCAGACTACTTCGTGTAGTGCCGTTTCTGTCGATCTGCCCTTTCGTTACGCATGCTGAGCGTCCGATAGATGCTGCTTCTCGGTGTTTTCCCGGATATGAATATCGATCATTCGTTCCAGCGTTTTCATTAGGAAGGAGGTAAGGCTGATCGGCCTGTAATCCTTTGCTAGGATATGACCTCTTCTTTCTGGTTTTGGTATAAATACAACTTTGGCTTCTTTCCATAGAAGCGGTATGTGTGTTAGTCTGAAGCAAGCCATGTAAATGGCTTGCAGCCACCTACTGATGCTGACCTGTGTTGCTTGAAGCATTGCCGGGAAAATGCCGTCTGGCCCCGGACTCTTGTATTTATCGAAATAGTTTATCGCCCATTTGATTCTTTCAATGGTTATGATATCCTTTGTGTGTGTTGGTTGATGAGCCCTCTGACCTTCAGTAGGTGCTGGCTGTATGGTGCTGTATGGCTCCCATTCCTTGGTAGCATAGCTGGAGTTATAGGCTTTTCTTGCCGTCTTTCTCAGAGTGCACAGCTCTTTGGTCCACCATAAAGGGTGTTTTTTTTTTAGATTATGAAGCATTGCATGTTTCCTAATATGCATTGTTTAGAATGATGGTTAGGTCCTCTACTTCCTTGTCAAGGGTCGTCGTAGAGGTTTGTATCCGTATTCTTTTGTTACTAACTTTCGAGTAGACAATCTTACCGAATATGTTCCAGTTTGTTCTACGGGCGTTACGTTTCGGTTCCGGTATGCTAATCGAAATCGAAATTTTGAAGAAAATGTACCTGTGATCTGAAAAGGAATGTTGTTTCGACACTATCCACTTGTCAACCTTATATTTACTAAATTCTGTCTGTAAAGTGAGGTCTAACACCTCTTCCCAACCCTGAAATTCCCTAGTGCTTGGGAACATAAAGGTGGGTGTGTTACCTCTATTACATATGGTCATGTTGCGGCAAATAACATTATCAACAAGAAAGGCAGCTAGCTTCGGCCAGCCGAAGCTTATATACCCTTGCAGATAAAAGAAATACCTTTTTAAGTTGTCAGAAATCAAAACGCCTACTTCCTGCAAAGTTACAATGAATTTTCTTATATTTGTTTGATTATTCGTATGGGAGCCTTAAGATATAGTGGTCCGATCCGGCTCGCTCCGAGATATGTACTACCTGCAATAGAAAGAAGACTTTTGGGAAAGTTTCATTGCGATAGCTTTAAAACTGAGAGACTAGTTCGCATAGAAACGGACAGACGGACATGGTTAGATGGACTCGGCTATTGGTGCTGATCAAGAATATATATACTTTATGTGGTCGGAAACGTCTCCTTCACTGCGTTACAATATCTGACTGAAATTATAATACCCTCTGAAAGGGTATAAAAAGGGACTCACCCCTTTCGTTAGTTTCCGAGCTTCCCCATAGTGTGTGCCTCGCGTTAGCGTCGCATCCGAGCACCAGGGTCGTCTTAGAGTCATCCGCCCATTGCAGCAGCTTGATGACTGGCTCAGGTGGAGCCGGTTCATCATGGGACATGTAGGATGAGGCTATCACCATCGATGTCCCATTCGCCGCCACAAATCTGGCAACTGCTAGATCCGGTGTACTAAGATTGGAGCATAGAAGTGGGTTAAAGTTATTCTTTATCATAATACCTGCTCTCGGCCTACCTGTCGAGTTAGTATAAAAGAGTGTATATTAGGGTGGGTCGAATTGGGAGCCCAAAAATCGTATGGGGGGAACGTATTCTTGGAATGATTCTAAGCAACATTGCCGAACAAACTTGTGGTCTAAAATGACGTTTGACCCCCCCCAAACGCGATTGAAAATTACTGGTTTTTTCGTGAAAAATATCATAGTAGCCAGCACAGATGTATTACTGAATTTGAAACCACTATTTTTTTTTCTCAAATTCAGTAATATGTCTGTGCTGGCTACTATGATATTTTTCACGAAAAAACCAGTAATTTTCAATCGCGTTTGGGGGGGTCAAACGTCATTTTAGACCACAAGTTTGTTCGGCAATGTTCCTTAGAATCCTTGAAAGGTTACGTTCCCCCTATACGATTCATAACTTTTTTCGGCCCCATACAAATCGACCCGCCCTAGTGTATATCCTTGTTGTGTTAGACCCGAGATTTGTCCGTCTCGAGTCCATGGTTCTTGAACGATGCCTATGTCAATGTTCTCAAGCTGGTTGATGAGGAAGAGGAACGAGCCTTATACTAAGGCCGTCCCATTCATTTCCAATCTTGGCTATGCATTCCGCCAGGAAGGACCTTGAGAACGAGTCATCGCACTTGAACACCCGGTGCCCCCTGACCATGTCCGACGAGTCGGAATCGGACCATTTGGCACGGCTGATAGCCTTTCAGCTATCATGTCGGCCACCTTGACCTCGATCTCCTCCCACTTCTACGACAGCAGGCGTCCGTCGTCGTGCAGGTCGTCCACCAGTGCCTTCGCGAGGCTGTCTCTGGCTACGTCTCCCCTGAGCGTCCTTTGCCCGTTTGGGTGCGCACTGGCTTGCCTCGTGCGAGCGGTCCCTTTTCGTGTTGGCTTGAGTGGCCTCCGGGCGCGTCCGCATGTATTCCTCGAAGTCTGCGATCTCCGCAAGGCATCGAGTCTTGTCCTCCGCATCGCGCTGGTCAGTCTTGCCTTCTGCCTCATTCTTGGCAATCTTGCCGAGAATAAAACGAGCCCGACTGACCTTGGCCTTGCGCTGCTGATGCGTAACAGTGGCTGCCTTGCTGGTACCCGGCTGGGTTCCTCTGTTGTGTGGGTTGATGTTCTTGGTGTCTAGTGGGGTGCTGGTCTTAGCAGCCCCTTCCGTTCCCATCGGAGCCGGAGCACCCTGGCTGGGTGTTCGCGGCCCTTTCTCAATGGGGTTTGGGCTTTAACCTCCCCCGTGAGGTCCAAAGCTACGGTGTTGGGTTTCATTTTCAATACATAATCGCCCGCGTTGCTCGACCAGGCAAGACTCCGCCCCAAAGCCACGGCAAGGCCACTTCCGACCCAGGGTTGCCCGGCCCTGGGAAGGCTCCGTTAAAACACACCTGGATTTACCCCTCAGCTGCGAACCTGACCCCTTTGGTCCCCCTGTGTACCCGACGGCTGACGGACAACAGATGATTATAATAAAAAGAATAGTTTCAAAATGTATCAATAAATATAGGTAATAATAACTTCAATAATGTTCAATGATATCAATAATTTTAAACTTCAGTATTCTAGTATTTCTATAAAAGAGTAGATGTCGATTTGCGTCATGTTCCCCCAGCCCAAACCATAAGACCCAAAATTCTGGAAAAAATTGGGTCTGAATCGTGTGTTAGAGGAGATGTGCACTAAGAAAGGATTTTTTAAAATTCGGCTCCTAAGGACTCCCAGACTCTCGAAAAATGCGAAATTTCTTGATTAAAACATCAACCATTCCCACAGTTTTCAACCAAACAAGTTGATATTTTTATTTTAAGCTTTATTTGTGAAAATCTTTGAAAGCCCAGAACATGAGCCCCAACCGATGAGCCCCAACCGGAAGTCGGTTGGGGCACTTAATTAATTTTTCCGCACCGATTATGCGATCGGATCCGTTTTTAGTTTAAAGTATGGAGCTATGCCATACAATCAGTAAGGTATTTTTATTTTTTGTTGGGACCCACGGTTGATTTTATTTGATTTTTTTTGTAAGATTGCGGGGGTTGCGGGGGCTTTTTGTTGGCAGCACGCTTTTTCTGTTTTTTGTATGCTTCGGCAGTTCGCAGTACTCACGAACGAATTTCGAACACAGCTCTCACAAAAACAACGTCAGCAGAAGCAGAGCGAGAGAGTAGAGAGAGAGTCATTTGAAGCGAAAGAGATGTTTTTTTTCTGGTTTGGAAACACCTGATTCAAATTTTACTATTTGGATACCAGAACGGATTATCTAATTGACGCAATTCTAAGTCAAAGTGTGTAGCCAAACCGTAAAATGCAAAAGGAATATTCGTTTTGATTTAAAAAAAAAATTAGATTGGTTTTCAATGGAAACGCAATGACACACACACACATCGACAAATTGGCATGTACATAAGTATGTAATGATTAAATTAGAATAAAATAACGGATCACCTAATGGATGCAATTCTAAATCAAAATGTGTATGTTTTAGTTTCTGGACTCTACTCGAAATCTGTAAAAAAAATTACAGAAACTATTGAGATGTACGTATACATTCATACATATGCATTTTTGTACTTTGAAACAATAAAATGCGTGCAACAATATATGCGTGCACAAATAACATTCCAATTTAAGAAAAGGTAGTTGTTGAGGAACCCTATAATTAATCACAATAATTTGGTATATTTAATAGCATGTAAGATATTCCTTCTTGAGATGGTCTGATCAAGCTATTTTTCTCTCTCTCTCTCTTGTTTCTGACCACGAGCTGTCGACATGAATAAAGCGTTCATTCTTATTGTGAAATAATTGAGAATTATTCGATCAGCCCGATTCGAAAGTGGTCTACAAACCATTTAGCGTGATCTATTCACCATCATTGTCTGGTCCTTCGAGTGCCGGAATACTTCCGCATCTTTATAATTGAATCTGCACACCATGGAGCAACAGACGCTTAAACGTCTTATCCAAGCACGTGGTCGGCTAAAGGCTACCATAACTCGCTTGGTCACATCGAGAATCCACCTCCACAGAGCACTTACTCCGGAGTCGATGCCATACTGGAACGGCTAAATCAAGCATTCAAGAGCCTTGAGGAGATCACCGACGAAATGCACTTGTACGATAACGTTGAGGGTTTCGAGGATCCTACCGAAGACTTCCAATCGTATAAGGAGAAGTACCTGCTTGCGCTTACCTTATTCGCGTCGTTAAAGAGCGACCTTCAGCCAAGCGCCATACCGCAAGCGGATCACAACATGGCCACATTGCTGCAACAGCAAAGTGAGTTCTTTCAGCGACTTTGTGAGAACGGAGCACCTACCTTGGCCACTCCGCCGCCTGCTGCAGTTTCTTTGACTGAAAACCCGTTGCCGAAAATCCACATAAAACCCTTTGGTGGAGACTGCAAGGAATGGCCAGCCTTTAAGGACATTTACGAGAGCACCGTCCACAACAAGACTCATCTGGGAAAGATTCAAAAGTTTCACTACCTGAAATCTTTCATAGTTGGTGAAGCAGCCAATCTTCTCAGTCACATGTCCATTACGGAATCAGCTTATGATTCAGCATGGGAACGCCTCAATGAACGCTATGACCGCCCAAGGCATATCGTGAACTCCTTACTGGACACTTTCATGGAACTGGTTGCTGCCTCCAACGGTGAGGTATCTAATCTACGCAAACTTACTGATGGCGCCAATGAAATCATTCGAGGGGTAGATGCAGTTGGGGAGACCAGCCGTGACTGCTGGGTGATTCATCTTGTACTGGCTAATATTGATCCCGACTCTAGAAGGAAGTGGATAGAGGACACCAGAGGCGCTGCGACGCCAACCGTACAGACTTGTTTAAATTCCTTGATGATCGTTGCGAGGATTTTGAATTAAGCCAAGCTTCATCGGCAATCAGACTCGATCCTGGCAGCCACACAGACAAGCCTGCCAAAACGAAGAGCGCACTTATTGCAGTGAACAGTGGCAATTGTGGTAAGTGTGGCTCTGCTGACCATCAGCTATATAGATGCTCTTAATTTCAAAATCTAAACATCGAACATCGGCGCTCCTTTGTGAAAGGAAAGTCGCTTTGCTTCAATTGTCTACGTCCTGGGCACCGATCTTCGCAATGTAAATCGAAACATTCGTGCAATGGCCGTCATCATTCTCTTGTACATCTTGAAAACATGGATTCCATGGCAATTGCTTCTGCGGACTCTGCACAGGTTAGTCCTCAAACTTCTGGATGTAGCTCAACTTTGGTCGCCCAGACGCAAAACAGCACATCATTAACATAGTCACCGGGACTCAAAAGAAGCACATTGCCCACAGCTTTGGTGTATGTCCAAAACACTAAAGGTTCTTACACAATTTGCCGTGTGCTTTTGGATAGCGGTTCTGTGTTGTCATACGTTTCTGAACGATGCGTCAACGCACTTGGGCTCGCACGTTCACCCTCAAAAATACTCGTTTCCGGAATATCTTCCGGAACGCTGCATATCAAATCGATTGTTGTCGCAGCCCATGTGCTGGGCAAAATAACATCATTACTTCAACGGGACGACATTGACGAAACAGCTTTAAGGATCTACGATGGACTCCAGTTAGCCGATACATCGTTTAACACATCTTCACCTGTAGACATTTTACTGGGAAATGAACAAATTTGGTCCGTTCTACCAGGTGATAAAAAATATATCGCCGGTGGAAATATTATTGCCATCAGCTCGATCTTTGGATGGATAATCACTTCCGTTGCAATACCGCATCCATTAACCGCCAACACGCTCGTGACTACTGTTGACATAAACGCCTCTCTTCAACGCTTTTGGGAGATCGAGGATAACACTGAGCACACACAACAAGACCCTTCGCACGAAAAGGTGGAGCAGCACTTTTTGACTACACATTCCCGAGACCCAGACGGCAAATACATCGTTGAATTGCCTTTCAAACACGAATGCCAAGAGTTTGGAGACAGCCTGCAGGGCGCTGTCTCACGCTTCTATTCTGTGGAACGTCGCCTACAGCTACGCAAGCAATATACAAAATTTATAAACGAATATCTAAGCCTAGGTCATATGCGTAAGCTGGCCCCAGAAGAAGGCAATACATCAGCCAAAACGTTTTACATGCCACGCCACCCCGTTCTAGGAAAGAAGCTGCGCGTGGTATTTGACGGGTCATTTGAAGACGTAAACGGCCACGCTCTAAATGATGCCTTACACATTGGGCCCAGCATTCAACGTAACCTTTTTCCTTGCCTTCGCTTTCGAATGCACAAGTTTGTGTTTTCGGCGGACATAGTCAAAATTTTTCGCCAGATCTGGGTTGCCCCTAAGCACCGCAACTTTCAACGGATCGTATGGAGAGATGCTCCGAATGATCCTCTTCAACACTTTCAACTCTGAACAGTTACCTATGGAACAATCTATGCACCGTTTCTTGCTGTCAGGGTTTAGGTGCTTGGTGCGATTCCACGATTCCACGTGGCTGTCGCACACCCCATCAAAGCTGAAAACGTTTATCGCCAACCGTACTTCGGAGATCCTGGATGTCATACCACGCGCATGACATCACGTTGGCTCAAAGGATAACCCTGCCGATTGCTCATCGAGTGGCAAGAATCCCAACACAATTTTGGACACGGCCATAATGGGTGGGCTGAAATCCTCTTCAATATGCAGCCGTATTTAATCTAAACCTGAAGCGTCCCCGAATGAGTGCCTATCGCTTCGAGTTTCTTCCTGGACCAAGCTGATTCGCTGCACTGCTTATGTTCTACGCTTTATGAATCGAAGCAGAATGAAGAAGCGGATTCCGTCAAGCCTCGCACTCACGTTTGAGGAAATCAGCGAGGCCCGCATTTATTGTCTAAGGCACGCTCAAGAAGGCTTCTCATCCGATCTCCACCTGTTGCAAAGAGGAAAAGCTGT
Organism: Drosophila lutescens; assembly: GCA_037075285.1. NCBI lineage: Eukaryota > Metazoa > Arthropoda > Insecta > Diptera > Drosophilidae > Drosophila > Drosophila lutescens. The sequence continues at coordinate 86,926 of JBAMCF010000138.1, forward strand.
TGCAAATTCGTCAACACTTCGAACACTTTCACCCATGGTTTGCAAGAACGGCCTGTTTCGTGTAGGTGGCCGCCTCTCAAACTCGCTACTACCGGAGGAAGTCAAGCATCCTATTTTTCTGCCGAAACATCATCGCATTTCTCTGCTTATTTTGGAACACGAGCAGGATACATCTTCATACAGGTGTGACAGCACTTTTCGTCATCGTTCGCCAACAATATTGGATAGTTGGCGCACGCAACATGATTCGCAAGTTTACACATGCTTGTCACAAATGTTTTCGCCAACGCCACAAAATAACTGATCAATACATGGCGGACTTACCAGCTGTTCGGGTAAGTCAAGCATATCCATTTGAAAATACTGGGTGCGACTATGCCGGACCGCTTCTGCTCAAGGTGCACAAGGGACGGAACCTACGAAAGGAATACAATACAAAGGATACATATGCCTATTTGTCTGCCTAGTGACCTCCGCAATTAATTTGGAGTTGGCTACAGATCTCAGCACGGAGACATTTCTCGCTGCACTTCGTCGTTTTATCTCCCGTCGAGGCAAGTGTACCCACATCTTCAGCGACCACGGTCGCAACTTTGTGGGAGCTAAGAAGGTGTTAGACGATATGTATAAGCTCATCCTGTCACAGCAGCATAACACTCAAGTAACCCAAGCGTTGCCCAGCGAGGGTATCAAATGGAGTTTTATACCACCGCACGCTCCCCACTGGGGCGGAAAATAGGAATCAGCTGTTCGCTCCGTAAAGCTTCATCTGCGTCGTGTCATCGGGAATTCCATCCTCACATTTGAGCAGATGCACAAGCTGCGAACTTCATCAGGAGAACCTGTTAGACCCATTTCTAAAATTGCCATTCTGCCTAATTCAGAAACTTAGTTTCAGGGATGATGAGGAACCCTATATCTAATCACAATAATTTGGTATATTTAATAGCATGTAAGACATTCCTTCTTGAGATGGTGTGGTCTCGCTATTTTTCTCTCTTTCTTGTTTCTGACCACGAGCTGTCGACATGAATAAAGCGTTTATTCTTATTGTGAAATAATTGAGTATTTTTCGATTAACCCAATTCGAAAATGGTCTACAAACCATTTAGCGTGATCTATTCACTATCAGTGGTATTCGCACAACGTTGATAATCTGGAAATTGTACCAGGTATGTACCTACAAAAATTAAAAAAAATTGGTTTTAAATTGTGTTAAAGGCGGTGGGAAAATTGTTGGAAAATTTCGTCTCCAAAAGGCTCACACGTCGAATTACATCCAGAGTTTTCACCCAAAAGAGGTGGAGCTTTATGTGCGTTTTTTTTAATTTTCCTTATTTCCGAAAATATTTAACTTCAGCTGTTGATCCCCAGCCGACATTGGGGCACTTCTTTTTTTTGTTTACCTACCGAGCCTGCGAGAGGATCCGTTTTTCGCTTAAACCATTTTGTCCGTAGCCTTTCATTGGTATTTGTGTATTATCGAGTATTACTATAAAAGAGTAGATGTCGATTTGCGTCATGTTCCCCCAGCCCAAACCATAAGACCCAAAATTCTGGAAAAAATTGGGTCTGAATCGTGTGTTAGAGGAGGTGTGCACTAAGAAAGGATTTTTTAAAATTCGGCTCTTAAGGACTCCCAGACTCTCGAAAAATGCGAAATGGCTTGATTGAAACATCAACCATTCCCACAGTTTTCAACCAAACAAGCTGATATTTTTATTTTAAGCTTTATTTGTGGAAATCTTTGAAAGCCCAGAAGATGATTCCCAACCGACTTCCGGTTGGGGCACTTTATAAATTTTTCCACACCGATTATGCGATCGGTTTAAAGTATGGAGCTTTGCCATACAATCAGTAACGTATTTTTTTTTTTTTAAGACCCACGGTTGATTTTATATTATTTTTTTGGCAGCACTTTTTTTTTGTTTTTTGTATGCTTGTTTTTTTCTGGTTTGGAAACACCTGATCAAAATTTTAGTACTTGGATACCACAACGGATTATCTAATTGACGAAATTCTAAGTTAAAGTGTGTAGCCAACCCGTAAAATGCAAAAGGAATATTCGTTTTGATTTAAAAAAAAAAATTAGATTGGTTTTCAAGGGAAAAACTTACAGTCGTCACATTTGAATGTAAGAAACGCAATGAAACACACACACATCGACAAATTGGCATGTACATAAGTATGTAATGATTAAATTAGGATAAAATAACGAATCACCTAATGGATGCAATTCTAAATCGAAATGTGTATGTATCCCGCAAAATATTAAGGAGCTTTAGTTTCTGGGCTCTACTCGAAATCTGTAAAAGAATTACAGAAACTATTGAGATATACGTATACATACGTACATATGCATTTTTGTACTTTAAAACAATAAAATGCGTGCAATAATATATGCGTGCACAAATAACATTCCAATTTAAGAAAAGGTTGTATTCGCACAACGTTGATAATCTGGAAATTGTACCAGCCAAAACATACCTCTAAAAATTAAAAAAAAAATTGGTTTTGTGTTAAAGGCGGGGGATAAATTGTTGGAAAATTTCGTCTCCAAAAGGCTCACACGTCGAATTACATCTACAGTTTTCACAAAAAGAGTTTGAGCTTTATGTGCGTTTTTTTTAATTTTTCTTATTTCCGAAAATATTTAACTCCAGCTGTTGATCCCCAGCCGACATTGGGGCACTTCTTTTTTTGTTTACCTACCGATCTTGCGAGAGGATACGTTTTTCGCTTAAACCATTTTGTCCGTAGCCTTTCATTGTTTGTATTATTTTTTATATATATTTTTTTTAATTTGTAAAATCTGTTCGAAAAGAACGGTAAAAAAATAGTAAGAGGTTTTCTCTGCATTCGCTTAGTTAACCAAAATGATAAATTTAGGCTACCAGAACGGTGGAGCTAAGGTGAGGTTAGTGCGGGGTTAAGTTGCGATTAAGGATGTATTAGATAGATTAGGGTAAAAGTAATGTAAAGGAAGGGTGAAGGTGAGAAAGGTAATGTTTGTAAGCAAGTATAGTAAGAAAAATTTTTTTTCAGGCGAGACTAAACTTAGGTTAGCTAAGAAGAGAAAAAGCTTGTGTTAAGGTGAAAACAGTATTAATGTGCTAAAAAAGTGTGCCAAGGGTAAGAATAAAATAGATGAGGTTAAGGTGAGCTAATATTACGGTTAATACGGTGTTAAGGTAAGGTATGTTATGGTTAGGAGGATATGGATTTTACTCGGATATTAATTTGAATTAGGAAATATGAAAAAATCAGCAATAAAAAGTAGCGGACAACGTCGCTTCGGGTGTTGCTAGTAATTTAATAAAACACTTCTGTTTGCGATCGGACACTATATATTTTTATTAGAAATTGTTCTTCACAGCAAATCGTTGCATTTCTTAAATTGTATTTCTGCTCACGTCAACGAATTAACGACAATGACGGAATAATTGAAAAAGTGTTGGGCAAAAATTTATAAACAAAATGAGCTGAAATTGGCATACAGGGCAACTCAAGTGTAACGCATTCAAATTAGGGCGATTATATTAAAAATTTATTTTCTCCAGCAATAACCGTCCATATGCTTAAATGTTGCGCCGCAAGTACAGAATTAGTTATTGAGCATGGACTTGGGGTCATATATTGGGTTGTCAAAAAAGTCCTGCGGTATTTTTATTATATAATTTTTTTCTTTTTTTACATCGAGCTTTTAAGAGACTCAAAGCTTCTTCAAATGGTTTATAACGGCTTGATGACTTAAACCAAGTTCTTGACCGATGCTACGGCTACTACAATGCCGGTTTTATCGCAATTTTCTACGACAGGCCTTCCTTCTTTGACCTCTGCACCAGAACGAAAACGTTGAAACCATCGTTGTGCGGTGGAAATGGAAACTGTATCGTGTCCATAAGCTGCACAAATTTTATTGGCGGCTTGAGATGCATTTTTGCCTTTATCGTAGTAGTACTGTAAAATATGCCGCATTTTCTCTTTATTTTGCTCCATGATTGCGACGCACGAACGATTTAAAAGAAAAGACAATCAATCAAAAACGTGGTAGCGCGTGAAATGAGCTTTCCAAAAAGGCATATTATGACCAGATGCGACGAATAAAACAAAAACTACAGCAAT